>CM040999.1:16769245-16803333 GCA_022985145.1 Pangasius djambal | reverse complement strand
GTAGACCAAAGATTTAGTGTTTCACTCCAAAGACGGCCATGTAGACCCAAGATTTAGTGTGTCACTCCAAAGACGGCCATGTAGACCCAAGATTTAGTGTGTCACTCCAAAGACGGCCGTAGACCCAAGATTTAGTGTTTCACTCCAAAGACGGCCATGTAGACCCAAGATTTAGTGTTTCACTCCAAACACGGCCATGTGGACCCAAGATTTAGTGTTTCTCTCCAAAGACGGCCATGTAGACCCAAGATTTTGGGTCACAATAAAAAGAGACTTAAAATTTCAAGTGGAATTGAATAAATAAGAGAAGCTTACAGCCTGAACACACACGTCTGAGTTCTGGATTTTTATTGTTTCATGATTTGCTTAATATGGCTTTTTGTTTTTGACGGTTATTTTAGGCTGCATTCTGCTCCTCACTCAGTCACTCACTTTCTCTCTTTCACTTTCCAGAAAAACCGAGAAACAGCCCAAGACAGACCTGCTCTCTTCCCCCAGAGCCGAGGTACTGTAATTGTTTCCCTGGTAACTCTTTCTGTACTCAAAACTCATCCTCCACACACAAACACACACGCACACACAGAGACGCACACACACACACGTACATGCACGCACAAGTGTCAAAACTCTCGAAAGCATGTGGTTGTATGGTTACAACACAAGCTTACGCCTTGTGGTAGCAAATGCAATTGTTGTGCAATGGAGCTCCCACACAAACACACACACATACAGCGTGGGATTTATAGCCTCAGAATGTGATCGAAGGTTAAGACAAACAATCCTGCGCTACTCCCACACACACACACACATACACGTGTGTGAGCCATATATGAGCTAAATCATCCTGTATGTTCTTTTGACTGTGTGTGTGTGTGTGTGTGTGTGTGTGCAGCCGTTGTAAATCCTGATAAAACAGTTGTGATAGGATGTTGTGTTGTGCTACAAGGCAGATGGTGTAACTCTAATCGCCCTCTTTCTCTCTTTTCCTTCTTCAGCAAAGGAGTGTCACATTTTTTTCCCTCCCTCCTGCTTTCTGGGTCATGAGGTCACCCTATCATTAGTTCCTGCCCTGCTCTATTTTCTACTTCTAATTTCTTTATACATCTCTATCTCTCCCTCTTTTCTTTTTTTTTTCTTCCTTTCAATATCACACACAAACCACAATCGCTATCTCTTTCTCTCACTCTATTCTGTCTGGGCATGTTTTAGAACTCACACTAATTCCTACCCACTGACCTTGACAAACTTCATACCTAATATACATCACACACACAAACACACGCGTCAGCTGCAGTTGTAGGCGGGCGTGGACGTCTAAGTGTGTATTTAAGTACACAATAAAGGAGTCAAAAAAATTATTTATCTTCCTGGAATACAAATACGCTCGTTTAGCCTTTGTTCACGCTCCGTGACAGGCAGCTAGCTATCCATCTCCTGTGCTCATGCACAACTCTGAGCTGCACATCTTCAGCCTGCCTTCATCCAGGCTTTTTTATTTAATCGTTTACAGTTAGGCCAAATCCCAAATGTTTACTTGATATGCTCTCTAAGGTATTACATAATCACATTATAGAATCTAGTGCACTAAATGCATAACAGAGCAGCATTTAAGACTTAGACACAGACAAAGAGCGGCTCCAGAAGTGGTACTTACATGTAATATCACATTTATGACGCCTAACTCGTGGGGATTGTTTTGTATTAAGTTAGAGAATTGGTGCAGAATTTAAAATATGGGAAAATACAGTATGCATTTATTCTGACTTTTCCTAGAGACAGAGTCATTTATCCCAAATGGTTAAAAAATAAAAACATGAACATAATTTGGGGCCTTGTCCTCACATATACGGACATTTTTGAAAATGTCAGGTTTTTTTGTCACCCGTCCACATGAAACTGCGTTTTCAGTCACTGAAAAGAAAAGCTTCAGTCATTGAAAACAAAAACTACCTCAAATATGGAGAAATTATAAAACTCCAAAAACGTTCTTCAGTGGAAGGACGAAAACACTGTTCATGTGAACAGAAATATTTAAGAAAAGCTGCTCATATAGACAGATACTTTCAAAAAAGCTGTTCATGTAGAGGGAGATATTTTTTTAAAACAGTTTGTGTGGATGGGAATTTTTTTTTTTTGGTAAGTGGTAAAAACTACCTTTTCAAAAATATCAATGTGGATGGGCATAAATGTAGAACATTTTGTACAACATTTGCCTTCAGCGATTTCAGCACCTGGAATGGAGATGAAGGGGCGTCACTACTGTTTTGTGCTTTTCCTTCTCAAAGCACAAAATACTGTGCAGGAAAAACTGTAATGATCTGTCCATTCTAACTTATCCACACTGATAGTAACGATCGACTTTGCCATTTTGTGCGCTATTAAACAAAAATATAATATTTCAGTGCAAACATGGCTGCAGTAGCTGCTGCTAAGAGAAGATTGACTATTACCGAGACATTATATTAATTTATGTTCAATGACCGGAGAAACCTTTTAGCAAACATATCACCTGCCAAGCTGCATTAATACTGAAATGAGTCAGAGCCCCAAACCGAGCTTTCTGCTGCCCTTCACTTTCCAGCCCCGGGTTCTTTACAGCGTGTCGTGGCCTCTGCTGCAGTTGCTCAGAACCACATGCAAAGCACAGCCAAAAATCAGCATCGATTTCTGACAGGAAGACGCAAAACTGGCTTTCATACCGCACTAACTAAATATTGAATAGAGTGATTAATGGAGTGCCTGAGTTCATTTGCATGCACAACCACCCACTGCATGGTCCACAGCAATAAACTGAGAAAATTAATCAATGACAGTTGATTATTTTCCTATAACAGCACATCCCAAAGTGTTTTATTCCTCTTGCTCCACAGCGGTTCTTCACTGGTTATGGTTTTGAATTTATTACAGATCCTTTTATAGTTACATTTAATGTTTGTGGAATGTCCACGAAACAAATTAGTTCCTGTTCTCACTTACGTTATAGCAGCTTAACAGGCTTTTTTCCTCTCTCCTGAAGTTAATAAGACAAAAAAAAAGCTGGTCATGTTACCTAGAAACCACAAAACGTAAAAACTATTAATCGGTTTATGTGCAGCGTCCACCGTACAAGTCATACAAATGAGCTGTCACTATAGAAACGATAACCTATTAGAGGGAGCGCATTCGTTTAAACGTGCACTACTGTCAGAGCTGCTGTTATAGAGAATTAATCAACACCTCCTGACCAATCAGAATCCAGAAATCAACATATTGAAAAAATGAAAAAAACGAAGAATTCAACATATGGAAAAAAAATTGCAGCAATCAGCTAAACGACTGCCATCGGGCTAATTTTGCTGGACGTGTGTGTGGGTGTGTGTGTGTGTGCATGTGTCACACTTCTGTGCTTCATTTGAGCTGAATAAGAAAACAGGCCCATCACATTAGCCCTGAGAGCAAGACCGAAATGCGATTTCATGCGACTCCTCTGCTGGATGTGCCGCAGTCGCACAGATAAAAGCTCTTCCAGAAAGAAGAATTATGGAGATATTAGACGCTCCTTAATGGAAGCTGATCCTATTAAGCTTGCGTATTTTATATCCTGGAACTTTAAGCACACGTATAAGACAGAGAGTGTGTTAGGGGGAGGTGGACGTCTTCTCACCTAGTTTTGGAGATTTTCCCGTCTGTGGCTAACATCCATCATGTTTTATAGAAACGCTTAAATTATAACGTCTCAAACGTTTACTTATGATCACTGCGATGCTTATGGGAAGAAAAAGTGTTCTAATATGTTATCGTTTCTATAGTAACAGCTCTCTCACAGATGTTCCACAACTAAAATGAGAAAGTATGATCTATTTTTTTTTAATAAATAAAAAAAAGTAAAATTGCTTTGGTATAAAAGGAATAGAACACTGCAGGACATGCTGTTATTGGAAAATAATCAACTCGTGTGCTAACAGTAACTCCGCTTCATCACACCAGCCCGTCGTTGATTATTTTTCTACAGCAGCACGACACAGTGTTTTATTCCTCGCATATCCCACACAATTCATTGTTATCATGGACACATCGTAATCCTGTCATTCCATTTATGACTTTTTCATTGAATAAAAACTCTCATTTGTGCTTTGCCAGAAGTCTTTGCTTGGTAACATTTAGCTAGCTAGCTTTGTTTCTCAGAGTTAAGTCTATTTAAGAAGGTTAGCTGTATTTTTACGTGAGGTGCCAGTGAGCACTTGTGAGAAGACGAACGTCGCGTACACAGTGAGATACGAAGCGATAATGAGCAATGGTTAAAACTAATATTGGAACACGGCGTGACTCTAGTGCTAATTACAGAAGCAGTTTACAATAAAACACAGTAAAATCAGAGCAGTTGAGTGTTGATGGTTTTGCTCAAGGGGCCAACAGCCCTGGGATCTGAACTCACTACCTTCTGATCACGAGCTCAGAATTTTAACCACTGAGAATTTTTTTTAGACGTAAAAATTCCATCCGTGTAGTCGAGAGTTAGCGTGAAGGGCAGCAGAAGAAGAAGTCAATCACTTTTTCAATTCTTGTCCATCTCTTCTCTCTCTCTCTCTCTCTCTCTCTCTCTGTCTCTCTGTCTCCGAGGGCTGAAGCAGCGTGAAATGTCTGCACAGAGCAATCTGAATCTCAATGAGCTGTTTCAGGATGTTTTGGGGTCCTTGAGCCACAACGATATCAGCCTCGGAAGAGATGTTGGGTTAGGGTCGTGTCAGGTTGTGTAAGTGCGGTTGTTTGACTGTGATACTGAGGCTCTGTTCCCATCAGCTGTGATAAAGATATTCGCCTACTGGGTATGTGATAATAGGTTTTACACCTGCTTTGCTATTAAACCTCGGCGTCACTAAGAATCGGAGCCACCCGATCAGCGACGCTGAACTCTACGCGAGTCTGTTCAACAGTTACTTGACACAAATGTCACAGAATGATTTGTAACGTTCATAATTGCACATTAATAACCTCTGCTCTATCGGGATCTGCTTTAAAGTGTCATGTCAGCGCCCCAGGGCCATGATTCATCTCTTCATATCAGCCCGAGTCCTCTCGGGAACGCCTGAAAGCGAAGTGTGTCAGTTCATTTAACCGGAGGAGCCCATCTCCTTCTTCCCCACTGGCTCGTCCACGTGTTAATGAGCTCGTTTAGCAGGTCGGCGACGGCGTAATTGGAAGCTTTTTTTTTTTTTGCGAAAGAGTCTAAAGTTAGGTGTGCTCTCTCTAGCCTGGAACAATCTGGCCCTAAATGCGTCGAAAGGCATGAGAGCGAGACAAATGAACAGGACACATGGGTCCTATGACTCGAGGGCGTAGTGGCATGTTTATGAAAAGTCAGCGATGTTTCCAACCACCGCTCTCATGCTGACTGTCCTGAATTTCAGACCTCCGACACGGAAACACGAAAACGTCGGAAAAGTGTCCTCAACCCCAAAAACATGTCAACACAGCAGCACTTCTTTATTTTAAAACCAGTTATATCGTATATGCTAGTGTTAGCTTTAAATCAGTGTACAGACAGAATCGCTTGGTGAATCTATACGATACACTACGCTGTTTTGGGGACGTAAATCCATCACTCATATCACTAACATTAGCCAGTTTGTTGCTAACTAAAGACGAACATGTTTTCAGGCGTCCATGTTGTTCCGACTTTGTAGCTCGATAGCACAGACGTCGAAAAAGACATAGTTAAAATAAAAATTGTACAAATTAGAATTATGAATGAAAAGGCAAGGTTAATGCTTCATAACACTAACACGACAGTGCGCTGTCTGTGTGTAACGTTCAGTTCACATACTAACATTACCGTATACTGTATGTGTAGCTAGTACTGCGATGCTAATACCTCATGATGCTAACACCACAGCAAGGCTTCGCACTAGAAACTTCATACTATTAATCACTAGAGATCTTGAATCTGAATCAGGTGATTCATTTAATCATTTTTACTCAGGGAAGGTTATTATTTCCTCTCAGCTCAGCCTTCTGAATTTATGTTTCTTGGCCAAGCATGTAACCCCGACTTAACCTGCTTGAATAACGTTTTAAACGAAACTTTAACAATAAAAAAAATATTTTTTTCTTTTTAGCTTTGCCACACTTCACTCTGTAGGCAGCATATTGTATAACTGGTTTTAGAGATTATTCAAAAAGCATATACAAGTGTGTGTGTGTGTGTGTGTGGCTAAGTGCTTAACAAACCACTGAACATCACTCACTGTCAGTCTCCTAATGGTTTGGCCTCAGTAGGTGTGGTTATGAATACTGATGCACGTCATCCTGCTCTCCACGGAGCAGAATCAATACCACCACGACCCCCCGGGCTCTTATATGCTAATCTCGATCAATGCGACTTAAATTACTTCATCTTCACAAACTTAAATAAGCACTGCGGCTAAAGGCGAGGCTCTTGAGTGAAAGGAATTGACACCAGACTTTCACACTGAACTTCAAATCTAAAAGATAATTTTATTTTTGGTAAGCGGCTCCAGAAGCTGCTGTCGATACTGTGTTTGGCGTAACGTTACCTAGAAGTTACACTTGACGCAACATTTGTAGCAACCTTTGATTCAGTTGGGTTACGAAAAGAGCAACAGTGAACTTCCTGTTTACCAGGAAAACTAGCACCAATATATACAGCTAGGTTCGCATCAGTACCATGTAAGAATGAGTACGTAATCAGTAAGAACATTTAATTTAGCTCAGTTTCTGTATATATATTTCTTTTTGTAGTGGCTGTGAATGTACTCGTTCATCCACTAAAGCTACTAGACTTGTTCTTTATAGCGTTAGCTAAAGTTTAATTGAAGTGCATTAGCTAGCTACGTTCGTTAGTAAGGTTGCTGTGGAGAAGAGCGGATTTTGTCCCACTTCAGAAAATCGCCTCTGTACAGTTGCGAGTTAAGTACATCTTTGCTTTTATTGCGTAAGAATCTCTCGTTGTCACTAACGAAAGCTTCACCACACCGAAGATTACGCACATTTTCCTTCGTTAAATAAACATTTTAGCTCCGTTTCGTTTAGGTGGAGTGTCCAGCATAGCAGTTATCAGAACGAGCGCATTATATAAACCTGTGATTTGCAGCTGCGCTACTGTCAGAGCTGCTGTTCTAGAAAATGAATTCCGACCAATCAGAATGCAGAATTCAATAGTGTTGCGGTATAACATCATTTAAACACTTGAACGTGTTTCTTCTAGTTCTTTTTTCAATTTCCAGTTCCACGCCACTAGACTGGACCCCAGCTTTTGCAGTGCATTGTGGGAAATCATGGCTCCACTGGGTGACAAGGCTACAAAATGGTGCACTTCCAGTGCCCTTATTCACAGTAATGCACTAAGGAGTTGTGCACTGAGGAGTTGTACAACACTGAATTGTGTATTGCAGAGTTGTGTAACACTGCCTTGTGTGTTGCAGAGTTGTGTAACTTTAAGTTGTGTAACATCAAGCTGTGTGTTGCAGAGTTGTGTAACACAGTCGGGTAATACGGAGGTGTGTGTTGCGCGCCTTCGCTCTAATGAACAGAGCACGAGCTTTTAACACTGTCTCTGTGTCTCCATACAAGCACTGCCCACAAGGATCCACACACACACACACACACACACACACACACACACACACACACACACGCACACACACACATGCACAAAGGAGTTTAATTGCCAATACATAATTAGCTGATAGCATGTAACAGTGTCTCACCTACTCACTCCCACTCCGGCAAACAAAGCAACAAAGCTTCTTTACTCACACACACACACACTCTCACACACACACACACACACACACACACACACACACACACACACACACACACACACACTCATGCTGCTTTTCAGCTTTGCTGTGCTTACAGCTCTCTCACTATACAGTCTTTTTATGATACATTTTTATGATACATTCTCCCTCTCTCTCTCTCTCTCTCACACACACACTTGTCATCTTTCGTTTTTTTATCTTGATTGTAATTGTGTGTGTGTGTGTGTGTGAGAGAGAGAGAGAGAGAGAGAGAGAGAAAAAAAATAAAAGTGTAAAAAGACTGTATAGTGAGAGAGCTGTAAGAACAGCAAAGCTGAAAAGTAGCATGAGCTTTTTTGTGTGTGTGCGTGTGTGTGTGTGAGTAAAGAAGTGTGTGTGGGCATTGCTTTACCCATGATGAGTGTCTTGATGCACATTAAAAGCGAACACACACACACACACACACAAAACATCAGAAGAAGCTCTTTACACTCTTGCAGTAGTCTCTCTCTGTTTTGCTCTCTCTATACACACATACGTACATCAGTATACACACACACACACACACACACACAAAACCATCAGAAGAAGCTCTATAATGTCTTGCAGTAGTCTCTCTTTCTTTTCTTTTCTCTGTATGCATGCATCACACAAACACAACAAACAACTGTTTGCTGGAAGTTGCACGTAGTAGACTTGGCACAAGTTAAACACACATCTACTGTTTTACTCTTTTTTCTTTTACCTCATTTATTCTCACTTGTTCACACCTCTTTCTCTCTAATTCACTCACTCGTTCATTCACGCATTCACTCGCTCACACATTCACACACTCACTCGCTCAGTCACTCAGAAAGTTGGAAAAGATTGCCATCCTACCTCGTGTGTCCTCACAATGCTGTTCGCCTGGTGCTTGCGTATATATAATGTGTGTGTGTGTTTGTGTGTTTGTGTGTGTGTTCAGGCCTTGTTTGACTTCAACGGGAACGGGCGCCTGGAGCTGAGCCTGAAGACTGGAGACGTGATCTTTCTCCTGCGCAGAGTCAATGCCGACTGGCTAGAGGTGAGCTGAAGGAGAGAGAGAACGAGGGACGAAGAAAGAGAGAGTGAGGGATGGAGAGAGAGAGAGAGAGAGAGAGAGCGAAGGATGGAGAGAGAGGGAGGGGAGGAGAGTTTGTTCTGGAGGGTGGGAGAGAGAGTGAGAGATTGTGTCCGTGAGCACAAGAGGGAAAACTATATGAGCCTCTGATGGAAGGAGAGATAGATGATGGAGAGAGTGAGATAGAGGAAGAGTGCAAAAAGGAAAAGTGATGGAGAAGCTAGACAACAGAGAGAGTCACGGACACGCAGCGGAGGGACTGAGAGAGAAAGCGAGGGAGCGGAGAGGATGAGTGCGCAGGTGTTTGGTGTGGGAGTGTGTAGTGGGCATATCCACCACACACAGTTCCATTTTAAAGCTACTTGTGCAATTTAAATATATTTATTTATTTTTTTATTTAAGCCACAGCTACAGGAACACTGAGTTCAAAATACAACTCGAGATGGAAATGGAAAAGGCTCATACTGACAGAACTGAAATTCAAATTGCACCTAGGAACAGAGTGTCTAAATCACTAAAGGCCCCAGAAAAAAGGTACTCGGAAGTACAAACAATGTTGAATCATATGCCTTATATACACTAAATCCTTTAGGTCCTCAAAAATAAATCTAGTTCTTCTAATGCCTTGCACAAAAACATACCCTTGAGTTTCTTGTAAGCTGTAAAAACTAACATCTTATATCTTCCATATCTGCAGTTACCAGAGCTCCAATACCTCCCCTAATACCTCTAGACAGTTTCACCAAATCCCTCTTAAAACCTCTTCCCTGTAAAACCCTTCCCAAATTCCCAGTACTGAAATGTCCACTATAGATCAATTCTTCATGGCATGGAAGCTTTCCTTTGTGATTCTGTTCCATGGTGACATGATTTCATCACATAATTGCTGCAGATTTGTCAGCTGCACATTCATGCTGTGAATCTCCCTTTCTACCACATCCCAAAGGTGCTCTATTGGATTCAAATCTGTTGACCTTTGAGGCCAGTGAAGTACACTGAACTCACGGTCATGTTCACAGAACCAGTTTGAGACAACTTTGTGACATGGTGCATTATCACGCTGGAAGTAACCGTTATAACCGATCGGAAAATTGTGGCCATAAAGGGATGCTCAGGCATTTAAACTGTGCTCTTTTTGGTATTAAGGGGGCCAAGAATATTCCCCACACCATTACACCACCACCAGCAGCCTGAACTGCTAACATTCCCCACACCATTACACCACCACCACCAGCCTGAACTGCTAGCATTCCCCACACCATTACACCACCACCAGCAGCCTGAACTGCTAACATTCCCCACACCATTACACCACCACCACCAGCCTGAACTGCTAGCATTCCCCCACACCATTACACCACCACCACCAGCCTGAACTGCTAGCATTCCCCACACCATTACACCACCACCACCTGCCTGAACTGCTAACATTCCCCACACCATTACACCACCACCACCAGCCTGAACTGACACAAGGCAGGTTGGGTCCATGGATTCGTGTGGTTGCCGCCAAATTTTGACCCTGCCATGTGCAGAAATTGCAATTTGTCAGACCAGGTGATGTTTTTCCAATCCTCAACAGTCCACTTTGGGTGAACCATGTGTCCTCTGTAGTATCAGATTCCTGTTCTTGGCTGACAGGAGTAGAACCTGATGTGGTCTCCTGCTGTTTTAGTGCATCCACCTTAAGGTTTGAAATGTTGCAAATTCTGGGATGCTGTTCTGCTCACCATGGTTGTAAAGAGTGGTTATATGAGTTGCTCTAGACTTCCTGTCCTTCTTACCAACAAGGCATGAAAAGGAGAAATCCTTCATTCTGGCTGTACAAAGGAGCTCAGCAAAACAATCGACAAGTCTCCTCTCCTCTGATTTGCAGCTGATTAGCTGATCTCTTGCAGGAAAGACAGTAAACATCTCCTGCAGTGATGCACGAGGAGTATTGATGAGTGACAAAAACATCCTTTAGGGCCTGTATTAATAAATTTGTAAGTGGACCCGCCGAAGTACCTTAGGTACTCTTAGGCTGAGCATTTAATTCCCTCCTGACAAGCATGTCTTTGATGTTTCTGTCTGTAGGGGATGAGTGGAGGCTCCTTAATTATAATTTCTTAATGATTTTGATTATAATTTCAGCCACTCTGATATTAGTAGGATGATAAGTGTACACCACATTGTGATAAGTGAACACCCAAAAAAGAGCTCATCTACACTTTCGGAAATTTGGAACCCCATGGAATTAATGTCAGGTTTTGATAACAGCTATTAAATTACCCATTTCAGATATCTACTGGTTTTGCGTCAGTAGCACTTTGCAGTAAATGACTGATTTCCCCTTAAATGACATTGTGCAGTTTTGTGAAAATAACTTACAGTGTGTTGAAAGGAACTAATTGTGATATGCGAAAATCATGAAAGTCTTATCATCTCAGGTTTAACGCATTCCCAAAAGTCCAGTAAAATCTGCTGTCTCTATGGCCGTTAGGGATGGACTGTTTTACAGTTTTAGCCTTACATAATGAAAGAGCGACATAATGAGAGGGAGCGAGAGAGAGAGAGAGCGATTGCTATTCTCAAACATCACAAGTGTATTAATGCAGTGTGTATATTATATTGTTAGAGAAGTGTTACTGTTTTAGCTACCAGTTTAGCATTGACAATTATCGCACAATGTGAATGAACTGATGATTTAAATGTGTCCTTCATAAAACAGGTCATAGATCACATTATGTCATATGTCATATTTTATTCTCCTGTCTCTCTCTCTCTCTCTCTGTCTCTGTCTCTCAATTCAATGCGTGCTTTATTGGTACGACAAAATATTTTTGTATTTTTGTCAAAGCAACAGCAGAGCAAGAGAAGTAAGAATTGAACGAAACATAAAGTGAAAAATAGTAATAAAAATACAAAAAGTAAACAGATGCCAAATCTCTCTTTCTCTTTCTCTCCCTCTTTCCACTCTCTCTACATCTCTTGCTGTCTCTCTCTCTCTCTCTCTCTCTCTCTCTCTTTCTCTCTGTCTTCCGGTACATCTCTCAAGTTTAAACAGAGATCTAACAACTTTCTTGCGTTTCTGTTAACTATTTTGTCACAACTGTTTCTTTTTGCTGTGACATGGTTTCCTGTCGGTATATCGGCATGTTTTTGAAAAATATGTAAATCTCCCCTTGTGGGAATCAAATCGATTCCTTGGCCAATTCTAGCGTCTAGATCTCCGCATAGTAAAATGTTTCCCTGTGTCTGAAGCTGAGAGATCTCTGGGTAGGAAAGATGTTCTCATGAAACTAGTGGGCTTCGTGTGGTAGGCTGCACACAGGTAAAGCTTGTTTTAGCCTGAGCGACATGTGTGATTCTCCTGTTCTGATTGTTTTGTCTCCTCTCTTTCTCTCTTGCTGTCTTTCCTTTCACTGCCGCTCTCTCCTTCTGTCTCCCTCTACATCTTTTTGTTGTCTCTTTTTCTCTTTATTTCTCTCTTGCTGTCTCTCTCTCTCTCTCTTTCTCATACACTGTGTTTGTCTCTCTCTCTGTACATCTCTTGCTCTCTTTCTTTCCCTATACATCTCTCTTATTGTTTCTCTTTCTCTTACTGTGTCTCTCTCTCTTTCACTGTCTCCCTCTGTCTGTCACTCCCTCTTTCTGACTCTCTACATCCCTTTTGTTGTCTCTCTCTCTCTCGCGCTCTCTCTCTCTTTCTTTCTCGCTCAGGGAACGGTTAAAGACAGGATAGGCATTTTCCCGGAGTCGTTTGTAAAGATCATTAAGCCTCTACCTGAGAGCGACTCAGACGAAGAGGGCGGGGCTTCCAAGAAAAAAGGCGGTCCAGGTTCTTACAGCTGCCTGCATTGCTGCCTGATGCACCCCGGAGGTGTCGATGAAAGGTCAGAGACGTAAACCTCGAATGCGAAGAAAATACACACTGGCCCTTTAAACACTCTGGATACACTGCATGACTGTTTCTGAAATCTCCTCACCTTTAATCTTATCCTTGAGTTCCATTTTTACATTTAAAGTTTCATCGGTATCCGAACTCATCAGAGGAAAACTAGTGTGTATTGTGTGTGTGTGTGTGTGTGTGTGTGTGTGTGTGTGTGTGTGTGCGTGCAGGGATGTGTGTGTAGAAGAAGACCTCTCCATCCAGCCGTCATACTTCGACCTTCTTGCACGCATGAGGTAAATCACAACACACGCACACACACGCATACTCACACTCCTGTCTGAATAAAATCCGCCAATCCAAAACACAGTGTAATGTGTCTTCCTCTCTAATATGTTTTTCCGTTTCATCACCCTTCATTTCGCTGTAAATTGTTCATTTGTTCGTTTATTATTCTCATTATTCACGTCCTCATTTATTTCCTCATCGTCATTACGGTGGTCGTTATTTCTCCCATGGTGCCGTGCAGCGAACGAAACAGCAACGCTCGTTCCTCATTAAGAGGAAGTTTATTAACTCTGAAAAGGAAATTCAGTCTAAAGGGGAATTTAGGAGTCGCCTGGATTATGTGATTTTACAGATAACACACACACACACACACACACACACATATTTTTTGGAAACCAGTCTGACCCGTGAGTGTACTTTCCAAGAATGTCAGTATGGTTTTTTTTGTTTTTTTTTTTCATTTTCTTCCCGCTGTAATAGAAATTCAGGACATCAAGGCAGTTTTCATTACCATGACATTTATTTAATATCCACTCCATTATTATTATCATGAAGAAATATATTTTAGATGCTCCTGTACAACCCTCCCCCCAGTGGACTTCACATCAGTTCAAAGCTGCTTCCTTCATTCATTCATTCATTCATTCATTCATTCATTCATTCATAACACAGTTTCCATCCAATCCAGTCACATTTTATTAATGCAAAATTGCATAAAAAGCTTTTCAAGAAATGCTTGCGTACACCAGCAACTCGTTTCCATTTAATAGTCAATTAACAATAAAATGCTTTATGTCCATTATGACATCACTTCCTGCAACCTGCTGTTGTTCCTTAAAACTTCTTTCTGCCTGCTCGAGGTGGGAAAGTCTTTAATTAATAACGTTAAAGGTGCATTAGGTAAGATTAGTCCATTTGTCTAGACTTTTATCATGTTCTAAATATCCTCCAGGTTATCCGTACAAGTAAGAAATATTGCAGCTTTAAATAGAAGAATAATAGTCATTACTTTGATTACTTTCTCTGTTTCTCTCTTTCTGTTTTTTCTCTCTTTCTCTCTTTGTATCTGTCTGTCCCTTTCTGTTTCTCTCTCTGTCCCTATGTGCTTCTCTCTACACCTCTCTCTGTCTCTTTCTCTGTGTTTCTGTCTTTGTCTGTCTCTCTCTCTGTATATCTGTTTCTCTCTCTCTATCTGTCTTTCTCTGTGTTTCTGTCTTTATGTCTCTTATTCTTTCTGTCTGTCTCTCTGTATCTCTCTCTTTCATTCTCTCTGTGTCTCTCATTCTCTTATTCTTTCTCTCTCTCTCTCTGTATATCTGTCTCTCTCTCTCTCTCTCTCTCTCTCTCAGGGAGGTGTTTCAGGTCGAGGATATTGCACTAAACTACCGTGACCCTGAAGGAGATCTGGTGCGCATCCTGGACGACGAGGACGTGGCCCTCATGGTGCAAGAGAGCAAACGCCATGGGTCAAAGGTCAAGAGGCCCGTCAACCAGTATCCATGGGAACTTTGTGTCACGCATTCCAACAATCTGTCTGTGTACAACACTGAGTACTGAAATGTGTGTGTGTGTGTGTGTGTGTGCGCGCGCGTGTGTTCACATCACCTCTGAATGAAGGTCACGTCCTCAGGTTTGTGTGATGCCGCACGTGTTGGCAGACGCCGAATTCCAACACTGTTTTCACAACGCTGTCGTCACACTTGCTAGCTAGCGTGACTAGCTCAGGGTTCATATTTCCAGTTGCCTAGCAACAGTATGTCATTTTTAGATGAAATAACTACACAAAACCTGTAACAATTGTTTGATATTTGAAGTATTAAGCATATTTACACGTTTTAAACATCTTGATTTCTTTCTCATTGCACTTGACTCGATCCCTCCGGCCTCCCAAATGCTCCGACGAGTTTCACTACAGAACAGAAACAGCCTCAAAAAAAAATGAGGCAAATCGGACAGGGCTGTCTCTAAAAGGGCACTGGAACTCGGGCAGACGTTTGGTTCCGTATTTCACAGAAGAGTTTATAAAGAAAATCATTTCATGAGCACACACACACAAACACAGTAATATTAGATGTGGCAAAATTGCACAATATGTTTCATGAATTTTGCTTATGTGGATAAAATATTATATAAATTGCTATACTAATATGTAAACTTGTGATTTTGTAATTGCAGTTCTACATTTTACAAGCTTTCACACTGTGTTAATTATATATATATATATATATATATATATATATATATATATATATATATATATATATATAAATAAAATAAATAGAATAAAATGCTTGATTTGTTCATGTTGGTGTTTGTGGTTCATATTACACTGTAATAATTCTTGTATTAGCCTGATTATAATTTTCCCACTCATTAGTGTTTTTTGTATTAAATCAGCAGATTTAATCCAAAAAATAATAATAATAAAAATATTCGATAAGGTGTATTACTGTTAGCTTGGTCCTGACATTACACTTACAACCCTGAACCCATACTAGCTGAAATTAGCATTAACACAGTAGGTAAAGCAGTAACCGCCCCTGTGTGATGGCTTCTTAGTGAAGATCGTTTCCCAACCTAGACGGAGGATTAATAAAGCGCAGAACTTAAATCATGGGCAAAAATGTAAGTATGTAATGTATTATGTAGAATTTATAAGGGAAAAAAAAAAGAATTTTATCCTTTGGCTAAAGCCCTCCAAGGCTCAGGGTGAGCTCAGGTGCTTCCTGTTTGCTTTGATTATCTCGAGATGGTGCTGAAACTTGTCTGGAGTCCACCTGTGGCAAGTTCAATTGATTGGAAATGATTCCATTGCATATCAGACCAAAAAAAACATGAAGTCCAAGGAACTCTCTCAGGATCTGGAAACTGTTACTCACACATTTATAACATCAAGGTTGGACTATTGTAATTGCCTTTATTTGGGGTTGCCTAAGGCCGCTCTAGATCATCTGCGAATGGTGCAAAATGCAGCTGCCAGACTTTTGACTGGCACCAGGAAGCGTGAGCGCATTACTCCTGTGCTCGCCTCTCTTCACTGGCTGCCAGTCAATTTCCGCATTGAGCTTAAAATTATATTATTTGTTTTTAGCTCCACAGTACATATGTGATCTCCTTACTTCGTATACTGCCTCAAGATCTCTTCGATCATCAAGTCAGTTACTCCTTTCAGTCCCACGTTCACGTTCCAAAGCCAAAGGTGACCGGGCTTTCTCTGTGGCTTCTCCCAGGCTCTGGAATAGTCTCCCCTTTCATATAAGATCATCCTCTTCTATTGCTATGTTCAAATCCTCTTTGAAGACACACTTTTATTCTTTATCATTTAATTCAGTCTGAGGCTATAAAATTTCCATTTGTCTTCCGGTATTTTGTATTGTTAAATGTTTTGTGTATAGATCTGTTTTACTTTGGTTTTGCACTTTGGTTTCAGTGGCCAGTGGTTCCCAATGGCCACAATAACAGAGCTTCAGAAGTCCTCCGCAGAGATGAGAGAGCCTGCCAGAAGGACAACCATATCAGAAATACTCCATCAATCAAACCTGACTTGAGTAAAACTTGAGTCAAAGGCATGCAGCAGGCACTTAAATGACTCTGAGAGCATGAGGAAAAAGAATCTCTGGTCTGATGAGACAAAAATGGACTTTTTGCACTGAACCCCAAGTGTTTCCTCTATCAAAAACCAGGTACCGTGCATCAACTGGCTAATATCATCTGTACGGTGAAGCCTGGTGATGGTAGCATCATACCTTTTTTTGACCTATCCACTCGCTGGATCAGGTCTCGCTTGGTGTTCCGGTACCTGATGTTTTACAAATTAAGCCCTTGAAGCCTTGAAGTACAAAGTGTATCCATCACCACTGGGGAAAAAAAGAGCTTTCAACACAAAAGATACAGATGGTTATTGACCTGCAAAGGTTGGGTAATGGATATAAAAAAAATAAAACAAAAATAAAACCAGTTAAAAGTACCATTAATCACCATTAGGGCCGTAAAAAAAAAAAATCAGGAACAGTTGAAAATGAGCCAGGGAGAGGATACATTAAACATATTTTTGTGGCAAAGTGGTCAGACTGTTAAGAATGTTTTTTTTTTTTAAATAAATAGTAAAAGCTTTTGAAGCATTGAATCTGTTCTTCGGTAATAGCAATAGCAAAAAAACACTTCACATGTCCTGTTATTCACCAGCAAACCGAATACTGGGAATAATTTGCCAACAGTGTGTGCTTTGCGAAGGACTGTGATAAAGATAAAACTTTATTTTCATATTAGTATCCTCTGGAAAGGAAGATTTTTTTGTTTTTTTTTTAAATTGAATGAGTCAGCAATATTCAATACTCGGTGTCAACATGACCAGTGAAGTGTGTGTGCGTGTGTGTGTATGTGTGATGATTATATATTGCTGTATGAATTGAGAACTCACATTTTTTTCAGACCTGTCATATCTGAAGGTAAGCTTTCTTTACGGATTTCTTAAGCAGACCTACATGCATATTGATGGCATAGTGTTGGACTTTCAGCCTTGTGTTACATCTTAAACCGCTATTATTTATTATTCTGATTGTTTGTGAGTTGTGCTCTGACTCCAACTGCATTTCTAAAATCTATATTGATTCTTGGCTCAAAATGTGCAATGAGCAAAAACAACAACCTAAAATGGTTTATGGATTTCTTTCTCTTTTTTTTTTTGTAAATAAATTGTATTTATTTTTACAGTCATTTTCATCTATGGTAAATGAAATGTGTTAAACTTTGACTTTTAGATAAAAATGGAAAATGATTAGCACTAATTGTGTATTGTTTATTGCTAATAATTTAGATGAAAATATATTGTTGGAAAATACATATGAAAATATATTGCTCTTTTATTAAACAGAACATTCATTGCTAAGTAGTAAACTAAAGAAGTATTTTGGCCAAATGATTCCTTTAATGGCTCTCCAGGCCGGGATCATGAATTAAACCAGGTGTGTAAACCCACATTTCACTCGTGAATAATGTCAAAAGTGTTAAATGTTAACGGCACAATTTAGGCCATTTAGGTTCTTCCCATAAGTACAAGTGTATTCTGCTTATATTCACTTAATCCAGTTCGTGTGATCCACCTGAGGTCATGAGGACCCACATTCTGTCCCCAGCGACGGCGTTCCTCCTCTGGGTCTCGTGTTCGAGTTTCCCCCCTACTTACTGCACCGTAGTGTGTCCAAATCACGGTCCGTCCGCCCCAGGTAAGAGCTATTCACATCCCAAACGCAATCTTTCCCGAATGGTGACAGTTTTAAATAGCAGCTAAAGAGCTGAGGGAATAATGAGACGTCCAGAATGAGGTTCAGCAACAAAAAAAACCTTGAGAAAAAAAAAATTCCAAAAAAGAGTTTTAAAAAGAAGTCCAAGACACCTTAATATACTTTTAATATATTACTGTTTAATATACGTCCTGTTAAAAATGACTTTAGTAAGAACTTTTTGTTGGATGTTTTGGCCATTTTCAATGCATGTATTTGCCTAGCTCACTGTTTAAATCTCACCGGTTAATCCCTCTGGTTTAATCCCACTGACTTAATATCAGTAGCTGATTCCCATTGGTTTAAAGTCACTAGCTTAATCTAACTGATTTAACCTCACTAGTTTAATCCCACTGAATTAATACTACTGGTTTTAAACTCACTGATTTAATTCCACTATTTTAATCTCAGTGATGTAATCTCACTAGTATCATCTTGCATGTTTAATCCCATTGGTTTCAATTGACTGGTTTAAATTGACTGCTTTAAATTTACTAGTTTAATTTCACAGATTTATTCTCACTATGTTAATCCCAAAGATTTAATCTCATAAATTTAATCTCAATGGTTTAATCCCTCTGGATTAATATCACTGGTTTAATCTCATTGGTGTAATCCCACTGACTTCATCCCACTGGTTTAAAAATCAATGGTTTTAATCTCGTTGGTTTAATCCCACAGGTTTAATCTGTTTTGATATTACTTGTTTAATTACAGTGGGCTGGCATCACTGGTATAAAGATAACTGGTTAATCTCACTGGTTTAACCTGATTGTTGGAAGATCATTGGTGTAATCTCACTGGTTTAAAATTAATTGCACTGGTTTAATTTCACTGGGATAATTTACGGATTGCAACCACAAGTTTGATCTCAGTGGTTTAATCCTAAACCACTGGATTAAAGTCACTGGTTTAATCTCTTTGATATGGACACTGATTTAATTCCACTGATTTAAGGTCACTGGCTTAATCTCACACACTTGTGAAGCACAAACATAGTCACAGTCTACACCTTCAATTGCATACTACTTGATTAAATAGAAGGTAGGTTATAGTAGGTTATGTTAAAAAAATTTTGTTAATAACATAAGTGAACATTCATCAAGGTGCTAGCTAGGTGAACTTCGCAGTTACGGTTATTAGACATCTACAAACCATCTGCACTGGACCATCCAAATAAAATCTTACTGTTTTATTTAGAATCCCCTGTTCTGGAGTCCTTGGAATGTCGTAACGACTACATGACACATATCCACTGTAGCTGGACAGAAGTCCCTGGTCTTCCTCTTTCTCTTTTTCACCTGGACCCGGATGAGCACAGGTGAGACGCAGTGAGTGTGTATTAGCTTTTCAGACATCGAACACAACACACACACTGTTCGGGCCTGAAGTTGTTTGGACGCTATCATGAGAAAATGTATTTGTGGTGATCAGAGTGTCAGCCTGCATCCCCGTGTCTACCGGTCCTCCGACGGCCCAGAATGCTTCGGGACAGAAGAGATCCCGGTGTCGATACAACACTTCGCTGTTCGCCATCGGCTTCGACGACGTGTTCTTTTTCCACACGCCACACGCTCAGGGCCTTTCAGGAACCATTAACCTCACACAGCACGGTCAGTACACACTGCTTATCAGCACACAAACTACTTGTGTTGTATTTAGTTGGTATTTGGGTGAAGCGTTGTTTAAGAAATGGGACAAGACTTATAATGCTGCGCTAAAGGTCACAAAAATACTGTTCGTCCCCGCATTCGCGCTAAGCAGGGTTCTCAGGTAAAGTCATGCTCATTTTCGAACCAGAATATATTTGAAAATGCCACCATGTCAGCAGATTTCGAGTGCTGCTCCTCCCACCTCAGCATTAATTTACATAGCAACAGAGTGCAAATGCAAGAAAATGTACACTTTAGACTTGGGATGAGGTAATAAACCAGTGTGCATGTCCTGATTTTGGTGATTGACAAGTCAACAAGGGCGGAGCTTAAGTTAGCTGAAGACCAGCTAATTTTAAATGGGATCATGTGACTTCATGTAACTTTAGCCCTAATTTCCTCTCATTTGAGTTAGCATACACAAAAAAATACACAAAATAACAGCTGAACTAGTTTTATCTAACTTGCTTGTATATAGCAGTTAGTCCAGTGTTAGCTGGCTTATTAGCAAACTTGGCTAGCTACTTAACATCATGCTGATGTGGAAAAATTGTCAAAATGGCATCACAGACTGCTAAAAACCGTCGTGACTCCATCTTGAAATAGTCATATTCATGTAGCTCAGTTGGATGATTCTTTAATTGTAAGCAACGTTAGCCTGACAGCTCCAGGCCACAACTAAAAGAAGCAAATTGCCTTATGATTTAGGAAACTGGACACACCTTTGGCTCGTCTCTAAACTCTCCACACCAGCCGTGACTCAGTCCATGACCTTTAACCTGAGAGCTTCACATCGGATTGTGAGTATTTCATATTCAAAATGTACAATATTGTTAATGTGACCAACACAAAATATTGGCACCAACTTCCTGTTTAACAGTCATGTTTGTGTTCATAGATTAACCAAAGTTAAAATATTAGCTATCTGTAAGACCAATCGTTTGGCAGTATATGTCACTTGCTAGCTAGAAAGTCAGCTAAGCTTTTTAAAACAGTTAATGTAGCTAGATAGATCGGTAACTAGCTAGGTAATTAGCTTGCTAGGGCTGTTTGTAAAAGTCTAGTTTTATTTCTATCTACTTTGTGGAACTAGCAAGGGACCCACAGTGCTTAAATCCATGTTTAGAGAGTGAGACAGTGTATAATTACAATGAAGGACATCCTTAATTTCTGCCGAGGTAAAATTTTGCCACAAAAAATAGTTTAAATATTTTAGAAAGGTAGAATAATAGGAATAACTGCACTAGCATAGCACAGTGTTGACCCTGATCTGACACAAACGGTCAAATCGCCTTCCAGTGTCAGACTGACACAAAAAAAACCCTGACTTCCTCTTTCACATCTCTGCCCCCTTCCTTCTCTTTAAATCACAGGATTTATAAATTGCACTTTATGGTATTATGTTATGAAATGTGGGAACTTCCGAAAGTTTTGGATATGACGTGAGAGCTGACGTGGTTTAATTTTGTCAGGAATCGCACAGGCCTGCCTCATGAGCAGTGTTCTGATTATTTAGCAAAAGCGAAATATTCAAAAGGGTCAAATCAGGAAACTACAAACAAGCTTAAATAAGGCAGGTAATACAGAAGCACAGTGCTGCCACGTAAGAAAAGAATTCCCATCAGCATCTCGTTATTACAAGAAAACCATCTCGTTATAACGAAATGTGAGAATCCTTCGTAATGTGCACTCACTAATGAAAAATCTCTTTGTGGTTTAAGCCAAGCATGAAGTCAAATTTTACTAAGTTGTCATTTTCTCATAATAACATGATGCTTTTCTCGTAATAATAGTATATATATATATTTTTTTAGTTAGAACGCATGGGCAAGACTTCGCAAGAAACCAGTGAATATCTGGATTATTTAAAGGCAGAGTCTTGCTTGAGAACAGGTGTGTTTGTGAAAGGGAATAGGCTGCTTGTGATTGGTCATGTGATGCAGCTTGTAGTTTGTTGTCTGACTAGGAATCATGGGAAATGGAGTTCAAGGTTTCAACAGGTGCCGAAATAGACACGACAGTCTTCTGCAAGCTGTTCTAACATGATGTTTTATAATATGTTTTTGCCGTGTGTTCATGTACTTATTTGTATTTTATATGGTTCACATATTTACCAAAGCTGACCTCTTATTGAACTGAAACTTATGGACGATTACAGCATATTTGTTCCGTGTGAATTTTTTTTTTCAGTCTGTTGAACTGAGGGAGGACGACAGGAGGAGTCTGACCATGATGCAGAAGAGACGAATAGACAATGGATTGAATAACATAAGTTCGACGGGTACGTGTATTTTTTATTGATGCTAAAACTAAAACTATTATCACCAGCAAGTTTGTGACTTCCTGTGCATTTGCATGGTCATTGCTATTTCTTTCTGTCATTTAACCTCAGCCATGTGATCATTTCATTCCTCATTTTCAATTATTCCTGTTCACAAGATCTAAAAAAAGACTCCAGCAAGTAGGCCACTGAGTGGTGCAACAGAAACGTGTTCGACTTAGTGGGAGATCATGAGTTCAGATCCTGACGATGCCACAGCCAACCATGGCCAAGGGAGCAAAAAACTGGCTGTGCTTTCTATGTGGGAGAGACAGGCACACTCTCACAGCCAAGTGTGTGTGTGTGTGTGTGTGTGTGTGTGTTAGGTTCCCCCCATGGCCCTTTTAACCTGCAGTGTGTGTATGATGGAGAGCGTGAGGTGAAGTGCAAGTGGCAGATGATGAGAGAACTGGCACAGTACGTCGTCTATGACCTGTCCTATCGCACACAGCTTAACGCAACGTGAGTGTGAGTGTGTGTGTGTGTGTGTGTGTGTAAGTGTTGTTTTACTGAAGGAAGCTTAACCCATTTCTCTGTCTGCCTCAGGTATGAATTGTGTTGCGCAGGATTAGATGGCAATGACGATGACAATGATGATGATGATGATGATGATGCTATTGTGAGGTTCTCCTGTTCATTCTCTGTACCTGAAGCTGAAACGCTGCTGTTGGCTCTCCATCCAGAATCAAGGACCAAAGTCTTCCAGGCGCACAAACACAGTACGTACCTTTCAGACACATTGAAGGAAAAAACAACAAAAAGTGTGTTAGTGATGTGTTGCATGATTCGCCAGAGCAGCTTCTGTTCGCCTTGGTATAGATTCTACAAGTCTGTGGAACTGTACTGGAGCGATGAACACCATTCTTCTAAAACATCTTCCCGTTTTGCAAGTGTACTGATATACAATTTATAAAATGTTAGTGGGGAATCCATTGATAAGGAGTTTCCAGTTCAAGTCCCTCACATTTGTGTGTGTGTGTGTGTGTGTGTGTGTGTGTGTTCTACAGTTGAGCCTGCGGCTCCAGTGGACATGTGTGTTGAGTTGATCGGAGACGACTGGGTCCTGAACTGGACTCTCCCTAAATATCGAACAGTCCCAATAAACTCTGAGCTCAAATACTGGAGCATCAACTCACCTGTGAGTGTGCGTGTGTGTGTGTGTGTGTGTGTGTGTTCTGATAAATTCTTCACTTCCTAAAAGAAATTTGGTTTCTTCCTTTTATTGCCTGGATGTATATAAATATGATGGAAGAGTGAAAAAGAGTGAAAAATTAAAATTTAATATAAAAAAGTAAGAAAAGAGAAAGAAAAGAGGAGAAACAATCATATCAAACACAATTTGGCAGCAAAACAGGAATGAATGCCTGGGAGAATACCTTGTGCTTTCAACTTTGTGAGAAGTTGGGAGAACACTGCTGCTAGGCAACTGGGAAATATGGATAATCCCATGACAGAGATTAATGAGTTAGCTAGCTAGTGCTAGCTTTGTGACAGGAAAAACAAAAACGAAACTATCAAGAATAATTACATTCCCCACAGATGTGATGGTAATTTACTAAAAAATTACACTTAGGATCAGCTGCTAACTGAATATTGTTGCTAGGCTAATCTAAGGATTAGACAGTGAGCGTAGCTAGCTAGCGTGGAGCTGTTAAATGATTTATATGGACAATGTAAAGGCACAGTAACAGTAGAATCAAGTCAAAACTATCAGGAATATCACCATTTTCCTCAGATGTGATGGCTTTTACTAAGAAAAAGAGCCCTTACTACTAAAATTACGCTTTAATTACAATTAGCATCGAATGCTAACTGAATACTGTTGATAGGCAAGTCTAAAGGATAGCTGATGAGCAAAGCTAGCTAGTGTGGAGCTGTGGAATGATTTATATGGCCAATTTAAAGGCATAGTGATAGAAGAAACAAGAAACAATGATCAAGTGTTTAACATTTACCTTAGATGTGATGATAAATTATTAAGAAGAGTCTCTCTTCAACTAAAATTACATTGTAATTACATATAGCATCAGCTGCTAACTGAACACTGTTGCTAGGCAACTCTTAAGGACAGATGAGCATAGCTAGCTAGCACTGAGCGGTTAAATGAGATATGGATGATGTATAGGAACAGTAACAGTCGAAACATAAAATTATTGGGAATATCAACATTTCCCTCAGATGTGATGTGATGTAATTTACTAGTAGACTTTTATCATGGGCTGCTAACTGAACACTGTTGCTAGGCAGCTCTGAAGGACAGATGATAAGCGACGCTAGCTAGCACGGAGCAGGCATAGTGACAGTAGAAACAAGACAAAACTATCAGAAATATCAACATTTACCTCAGATATGATGGTAAATTACTAAGAAAAGGTTCCATACAATTAGAATTACACTGTAATTACATTGATTTAGCATCAGATGCTAACCATACTGAGAAATGTCAGTGCTTTGACCCAACTGTGTTAAGGGATCTTTTTTTGTAAACACAGAGCACAACTCCATTTCAACGTAGCATGTTTCCAGTTTCATTTCCATTCACAGTTTCTCTCCACAGGAGTTAGCAGAGACGCTCAGTCTCCCGCCGGGTGTGAGTGTGTGTGTCATGGCGGAAGGTTCTCTGCGTTCTTCCACCCGTTACCTAGCTCAGGTGCGCTGTAGCGTGAGCCCGAGGAGGGGTCGAGGGTCACGGTACGCCGGCTATCCTTCAAACTGGACCAAACCAGTTTACTGGACCACACGGCCAGGTGAGACTACACACACACACTCACACACACACTCACACCGTATATACATACAGTATATTCTATATATGTATATACACACAGTTTATATATGATGTGACGTGTGTGTATGTGTGTGTGTGTGTGTGTGTGTGTGTGTGTGTGTGTGTGTGTAGCTCCAGCATCAGCTTCAGCCTGGGTGTATTTCCTCTTGTCAGCGAGTGTGTCTGTGGCCCTCATACTTATGTACTTCATTTTGCTGGCCTTTCACAGGTGACGTGCGCACACACACACACACACACACACACACACACAGTTTATATATGATGTGACGTCTCACATCATAGAACAAGTATGTTAATATACTGCTAATT
This sequence comes from Pangasius djambal, assembly GCA_022985145.1. Taxonomy (NCBI): domain Eukaryota; kingdom Metazoa; phylum Chordata; class Actinopteri; order Siluriformes; family Pangasiidae; genus Pangasius; species Pangasius djambal. The sequence goes on along the minus strand of CM040999.1, from coordinate 16,777,982 downwards.
CAAATAATTTTACTGTACACATACATTTTCTGTCTCTCTCTTCACTCTCTCTCTGTCTCTCACGTTCTGTCTCTCTCTTCACTCTCTCTCTCTGTCTGTCTCTCACGTTCTGTCTCTCTCTTCACTCTCTCTCTCTCTGTCTCTCACTTTCTATCTCTCTCTTCACTCTCTCTCTGTCTCTCACTTTCTGTCTCTCTCTCTTCTCTCACTTTCTGTCTCACTTTCTATCTCTCTCTTCACTCTCGCTCTTCTCTCACTTTCTGTTTCTCTCTTCACCCGCTCTCTCTGTCTCACTTTCTGTCTCTCTCTTCACTCTCTCTCTCTGTCTGTCTCTCACTTTGTCTCTCTCGGTCTCATTTTCTGCCTCACTGTCTATCTTTCTGTACCTGTCTCTATCACTGTCCGTCTCTCTTGATTTATGTGTCAGTCTTTCTCTCTCTGTCGCTTTCTATCTCTGTCTCTCGTGTTCTGTCTGTCTCAATCTGTCTTTGTCTCTTGCTGTATGTCTCTCGCTCATTCTCTTTGTTTTTTTTTCTCTCTCTCTGACTTTCTCTCTCTTTCTCTGTTAGGAGGTTGAGAGAGTGGGATGCGTCTCTTCCCTCTCCTTTCCAGAGTAAACTGATGGACGCCGTTTGCCAGGTCACTTTCTCTCTCTCTCTCTCTCTCTTTCTCACACACACACACACACACACACACACCACACACACACACACACACACATACTGAAAAAACCCATGTCTCATTACACTTGTATATACAGTACATGATGTTTATGCTTAAATTAGAAAATAAAACTCGAGCAACGCACACACTGTTAATTACTGTCTTCTCCTAACAACTAGCACATAATACCCACTCTCTACAGTTGAGTGCAAAAGTTTGCACCCCCTTGGGACAAAAAGGGTAGAGATGGTTAAATATATTTTCTTAAGATATTAGAGGTCTTGTTGTAGGACAGGATACAGCCTGGAGAAAACAATTAACTATCTCAAACAATCAAAAAAAAAATTTCACCATTTTTCAGCATCATATTAATGAAAAGTCCAGTGTAAGAAATTAGTGGAGACGTGGGACTCAATGTCCCAGAATGCAGTGCAGCTTTACGACACAGTTGACACTACGAGATGACGAGCGCAGTGTCATTGATGGTCGTGTCAGAATGAAACTTGAAGCTTTGGAAGCTGATCTGTTTGAGCAGAGTGTACTGATGAGGAGGTGAGACAGCTGGACAGACTAATTGACTAAAGCGCCACTGCATCACTCTCTATAGCAGTTTTAACACTCTTTGCTCAGGTCCATGCTGAGGGGCTGCTCTCCTACACAGAGATGGGTGATCCGTGTCTGAGCCGAGTGTGTGTCCTGGAGAACGTACAGCTGAATCCCCACACAGTGTGAGTGAACACAGTGTTCTCTTTCCTGTTCCACACACACACACACACACACAGACACAAACACACACACACACACACACACAGACACACACACACACACACACACAGACACACACACACACAGACACAGACACACACACACAGAGCTTTATAAAGAACTTGGTGATTTCTGAGTCTTGTGTTTTCACTAGTTTAGAAAACGATACATGATACAAATTTAAGCCAGAGAAATATTTATACTAAATACTTTGGATTTCTATAAACAAAGTGTTATTATATATCTTTTTGAATGTGTTAGCATGTATAAAAGTATGGATTAGGCTTCATTATTTGTAGTTACTCATAATGACCACTAGGTGGCAGCTGGCTAAAATTGGCCTGTTAAACGTTAAGTAATTAATATATGAAATATAAAACGCCTAAATATAAAAATCATACATTTTGCAGCTAACACACATAATTTAAAAATAACTAAGTGCCACTTATGACAAAAGTACAATTTGACACAGATTTGTTAACAAATGTGGAGTTGTAAGTCCACTCAGTCTAAAAAAATGATGATAACCTTGTTTCTGGCAAAAAATAAAACGGTTTATGCCATGATACTGTGGTATTTCTGTCATATTTTCACTACTACTAACATAACAGTTCACATAAATACCACAGAACGTCATGGTGCATTTTATCAGTTGTGTATTAGTGAAAAAAAACACACACTAAAATGTTTCTCATGGACGCTTTAATTGATGTTGAGAAGGTGGCAGTAGTAAAGTACGCAGAAGGTTGTGTCCCAGTTTATTAATTTTGCCTGTTAAGGGCGTAGCCTTCCTCTGGCTTGTTTATGAGGGCATTTTCAGACACTGATACGTTTCAGGTTTAAACTAATATAATGATTCAATAACTAATGATTTAACGTTATCCCTCTCAGTGATCAGGAACGTGATGATGTCACACAGCTCCACGCTGCCTATTGCAATGGACAAAACCACTACGCTTCCCAAGAGGGGAGCGCTGTGCCTGATTTCACAACACAGACGTGGCACTGTCCTTCTTTTCCAGCATGTTCTTCTGAACACACAGGATTTGAAGTCTTATTGTGCGATGACAGATTTGCCCACCTCGCCTCCGCTTCCCATAATGCACTTCAGCCGTGCTCAGAGGGATACCAGCGGAACCCTGCGTCCAGTCGTGACGCTTCTTCTCCAGATGTTTGATTTGATGCTGTTGGAATTAAGACATGTTTTTAAGACATCTCCTTTTCCAGTCCTGCTCTTGTAGTCCTCTTTGTAGTACAAATCCCGATTTTTTGATTAGCTTATTTTACTAGGTTTTTTACTATAGCAAGAACGCTCTATTTAGCCTGTTTTGTTTGCTCAGTGTCAAACCACACTTTAGTTATCAGGCTACAAATTACATTTCCAGCTTCAATGCTTTTTATGCTACACTGTTAATGATGAAAGTATATAAATCAGTATGTAAATAATAATGATAGATGGAGTATGTGGTGCCTGGGAGGTTTTTCCATCATGTTCAACTCCGGCCTCCAAAAACGAGCCACCACTAGCTGCACATCTAGCTGAGTGGGATTGCGTAGTGATGCGCAACCCGTGGCTCATAGCACTCTTTCATACAGTGCTGGGCAAAGCAGAATTCACTCCTGATTGTATTTAAATCTCGTCTAGCTTTAAAGGACAATGATAGGTTTTCTGTAGCCAAACTTCTTCCTGTATAAAACTCAACTGCTTTACTCGTAACTAATTAGCTTGTTAGATGACTAGCACATTAACTAATTAGTACAAAACGATTAATGCCACACACAATGTTTCATTCCTTATTCATTAGTGTTTTAGTGATGTTTGGATGCTGAATTTGGGAAACATTATCAGTTCTCTCTCACAATGTGCAGAAATGAGAAAGGTCTTATCATTCGAACACTGAATGTGGCCGTGAAAGTTCTGAGAGGAAATTAGGGAAATAGTCTGGACGTCCACTAGAGAGCAGCACAACGCTGTGTTAGTTATCACTGAGCCAAAGAGAACCGCAAGTGTTCATTCCTGGAGTGTGTGAGGAAAAAGTTCTGAACTCTACTCTTACTCTAAATTAAAATCTATCACATACACACACACACACACACACACACACACACACGCAAGTCATCAATCATTCGTGTGTGTGTGTGTGTGTGTGTACTTGCATTTATGTGGAATACCTGTAAGTGTATATGGACCTGCATATATCTGGGTTTGGAACGCGTGTGAAAAAGAGGAAGCAGAGAGAAAAAGAGAGATGGAGAGAAAGAGAAATGTGTAGAAAGAGACAAAGGGAGATATATATATATATGTAGAGAGAGAGAGAGAGAGAGAGACCCCATGTCAGGGTCTGTAACTCCATCCTGTGTGTGTTTGTGCACCTGGAGCTAGATCCTGTGCCAAATGTGTGTCACCTTCTATGACAGCAAGTGTGTGTGTGTGTGTGTGTGTGTGTTCACATGCACATTTACTGCAGGTTCCTACTTCCAGGTCTTTCTATTTGACTACATATATTTATGTCTCTCCATCTCTTCTGAGTTTATTAGCCCTCTCTCTCTCTCTCTCTCTCTCTCTCTCTCTCTCTCTATCCCTCTCTCATCATTCCTCTCAGAGTGCCCTCATGCCTGCTGCTCACACACCCTTATCTCCTCCCTCCCTTTCTCTGCCTCTCTCCCCTACCACTATCACTCCGACCCCTTTCTCTCCTCCTCGCTCCATTTCGCCTGCATGTGATTATCTGTCTCTCTCTCTCTGTCACTTTTTCTCTCATGTTCCATCCGTCTCGGCCCTCTGCATTCGTCCTTTCCCTTTCTTTTGCTCTCTATCTCTCTCTACCTGTCTCTCTGTCTGTCAGTTTTCTCTCATCATTTGTCTCGGATCACCACATCTGTCCTTGTCTGTCTCTGTCTCCTTTCCCTCCCTTTCTCTCTCGCTCTGTCTGTGTGTGTGCCTCACCTTGTGTGTGTGTGTGTGTGCATGCATGTGTGTATGGGTGTGTGCATGTGTGTGTGTGTGTGTGTGGGTGTGTGTGTGCTGTATCTAAGGTGTGTGTGTGCTGCCTGTGGCCACTCGGAGCTAAAGTTAGTGTGTGGATGCAGTATTAATTCATCTCTCTTCCTCCATCTCCCCTGTTCTTTTCCCCTTTTTATCTCTGGCGGATGTAGTGATAGAGTGGAGCTCTTTATATAGCCACACAGAGACTGATGAGGATCATTATAGCCATGTGTGTGTGTGTGTGTGTGTGTGTGTGTGTGTGTGTGTGTGTGTGTGTGTGAGAGAGAGAGAGAGAGACAGAGAGTGCAGACACATTCATTATAACTCAGATCCCCCTATACGCAATGATCATTAACCACTAATGTTCATTTCATCACTGCTAATGGAGCTATCATACTGTATTAGAGAGAGAGAGAGAGAGAGAGAGGGAGAGAGAGAGAGAGAACAGACTGCAGAAGTGAACAGAGAGATGGAGAAGGTATTTAGAGTTACATTCTGACTCCTGTGAATGATATTAATTATGTGTTGAGCTGTGTCAATTACTGAATTGTTATATTCCAAGTTAATAGCTAAATGACTCTTTCACCAAATGCAGTCATGGGCTAAACGACTCTTTGTACAAACAGAATCATAGGATGAAAAACGTCTGGGCCAAATGATTCTTTTTGTCAAAACAGACAAAGTCATGGGCTAAAAGACTCCTGGCCAAAACAGAATAATGGTCTAAATAAGTTTTTGACCAAACACAATCACGGGCTAAATGCATCTGACTCAAACAGAATCATAGACTAAATGACTCCTTTTTCCAAACAGAACCACGGACTCCTGGCCAAATCAGAATTGTGGGCTAAATGATTCTATCCAAGTAAAACCATGATATAAATGACTCCTAGCCAAAACAGAATAATGATATTTAAAAAAAAAAAAAAAAAAAACCCTCTTTGACCAAACAGAATCAAGGTCTGAATGACTCTTTGTCCATACAGAATCATTGGCTAAATGACTCCTGGCTCAAACAGAATCATGAACTAAATGACTTCGTTTTCCATAGAGAATCATGCTGTAAATGATTCTTGACCAAAACAGATTAATGAACCATCAGTTCAACAGAATCATGAATCATGGCTTAATAACACTGAATTACATGAGTAATTGAATTAATCAATTCTGACTCACACATTATGTAGTTATATTCTGTCTTATCTGCTGAGTTACATGGGTTAGTTATACACTGAGTTAATTAAATAAATACAGTGATAAGTGCTGGGGTAGAGAGAGAGAGTGGGTGAGTGGTTAAAGACGGTAGCAGAGTGAGCAGATATAAGAGTGGAAACTTTCTTAGAAAATGTCAGCACTCCTGCGCTAGGAGAAAATGATGTGATATAAACGATAGAAAAACACAGGAAAGGGCAAAAAAGAACAAATCTGTTTCTAAGAACAGTGGGCGTGTGTTTTTAAGAATGAAAGAAGAAGCGTGATGAATATATGAGATCATCATTTTTTAAATTAGCTCATCACCATGATGTGAATGAATAGGTGGCACACTACATTTTTTTACTTTCACCATCCACACTGGGATCGCTGTCCCTGAGGGCATGACTGCCCCATAACACTCACTCACAGCGGGTAAAAAGCCCACATGACATTATTCTTCCACGGATTAAGAAAATCTCCCCATGAGGCTTTATTATCTGCTTCTCTGATCCAGGATTTATATAAACTAAGATTCATTTAGCCCAGGATTCATTGGTAACATTTTATAATAACAATGACAATCATAGTTTATAAGGCATCTATGAGATTTATCTTTGAAATGAAGTGAATCAGATATTTAAAAGCTAAATGACTCCTGGCCAAATCAGAATCATGAGCTAAATGACTCTTGGCCAAATCAGAATCATGGTTTAAATGACTCCTGGCCAAATCAGAATCATGAGCTAAATGACTCCTGGCCAAATCAGAATCATGAGTTAAATGACTCCTGGCCAAAGAGAATCATGAGTTAAATGACTCCTGGCCAAATCAGAATCATGGATTAAATGACTCTTGGCCAAATCAGAATCATGGATTAAATGACTATTGGCCAAAGAGAATCATGAGCTAGATGACTCCAAGCCCAAACAGTCCATGTCATATGAATAATGGCCCAAAAAGGAAAACTAGTATAAATGAGTAATATTCCAAATAGAAATTTGACCTAAATTAATTCTGACCCAAAATAAAAACCAAGGGCAAAATCAATCATGGACTGAATAAACAATGGCCTAAATGAATCACTGAACTAAAGTATATAAAAAACAAAACAAAACAAAAAAAAAAAACCAGTGACCCAAACACAATCAGTAATACATATCAGTAATCATTTATTCATTATTAGTGGATATTAGGCTTTTTAAAAAAAATATATTTCACAATGCAGTTTGTCCCTTCGACTATGTTTTACAAAGAACCTTTTTTATGATTGACAAAATTGTACAATCATCTGCCACAAATTGTGCAGCCTCAAATTAAAAAAAAAGTTTTCATCATTTCTTCAGCTTCCAAAGGCAATTCAACCTTCAATCTTTAAACCTTAAGTCATGTCATGACTGTCGTAAGTATTTAAGCACCTGCTAGCACACAGATTTTTATTTACTTATCTCTTTTAGATAACGGAGTCAGTTATCTGTCAGTTAACAGTTCGTCACCTTTTTTTTGGTGAGTGTGTTATGATTTACACATGCAGGTTGAACAATGATGTACTTGGACGATATAAGTGTCCATTATTTATCAGCAACATTGTAGCTACAGTGCAAAACTAAAAAGTTTTTTTGTTTCAAATTGGTATAAAGTCTTAGTGTTAGACGGGTAGAAATGTTTTTGGGCTCGTATTCATTTATCCAGTTGGTCAGCATTTGCTTCAGCTAGGGTTATTTTGTGCCAGGATTAGATTTAATTTAGTCTAGTGTTCTGTTTTGAGTTACTGTTTGAGTTTGGATGGTTCCCATGGTTCTGTTTGAGCGAAGATACTTTACACCATGATTCTGTTTTGGTCAGGAGTCATTTAGCCCTTTAGTTTTTTCAGGCCAAGATTCATTTAGCCAATAATTCTGGTTTGAGCCAGGATTCATTGAGCACATGATACTCTTTGGGCCAGGACTTGTTTAGTATGATTCGGTTTGTGCAAGGAATCATTTAACCCAGTATTTTTTTGGACCAGGAGTAATTTTGGCAGGGATTTTTGGACCAGGCTGGGCTCTGCTTATACCAGGACATGTCTGCAGCAGAATTCATTTAGTATTGTGTACTGTTTTGTACCATGATCGGTATGGACAGGGGTTGTGATTGGGCCAGGATCCAATTAGACCAGTTGTGTGCATCAGTATTCATTTTAAGTTTTCTGGGCCAGGATTAATCTAGGCAAGGGTTCTGTTTGGACCAAGTTTATAAACTAAAACTCTAAGGGAGTTGTGAATAAAGAAACCTCAGGTGCTTATGTTGGCTTTTTTTGGACATGCTGTTCTGAGGATACACACTTTATGTCACATGTTTGTCTTCATAACAGACGCTGTGTGTGTCAGCTATTGTCTTGCACCTTTTTGTGTGTATGGCTGTCGGCCTCCTGAAGTGTGTATGTGTGTGTGCTCACACTAAGACAATGCTGGAATGTAAGGAACGCAGTTTGCACTTCCTCTGTTTTCATCTAGTCGCTAGGTACCACTTCCTGTTCCAAGGGGTCGAAAACACTGGGCTCACTAGTCGGAGAGTATCAGTGTGTGTTCACACACACACACACACACACACACACACACTTGCTGTTGAAAGCCCACGTATCTCTCAGCCTGTCGGTCAGCGAGTGACTAACGACTGTTTTTTCCGCTGTGTCCTTGTTTTTCCCTATGATCTGTCGTCCCCAAAAATTTACAGATCCGCATGCTTGCTCATAAAAAACTTTCAGTCTGTCTTTCAGCTAGTCAGAGAAAAGAGAAGTGGATTCTTTTCAAGGACATTAGGTTCATGTTTTCCTGTTTGGTGACTATTTGCATTTAACAGCATGCGCCTTCGAGCCATGAGAGGTGTGTGTGAGATCGCTAGATAAGAATGCTGAACAGTAGCACCTGGACTCTTGTGTAACATTGCTTCGAGCTCTTTTAACTCACCTACGCTGTCATTATTTCCATGACAGTAATTAATTTGGGTAAAAAATGTTGTTATACAGCTCATTAAATATATGTTTGGAAAAGGGGAATATTTGTGGTATTAGGGACAGGATTTGTGGTATTATCAGAAGTTTTAGGTGTATTATAGCAGGTTTTGTGGGTTTTGGAAAAGTTTTGGAGTACT
>CM040999.1:16733733-16747202 GCA_022985145.1 Pangasius djambal | reverse complement strand
CATGTCCAACATTCTCCTACCAATATACTCACTCTCCCTCCTCTGAACATGTCCAAACCATCTTAATCTGGCCTCCCTAACTTTGTCCCCCAAACGTCCAACATGAGCTGTCCCTCTGATGTACTCGTTCCTAATCCTGTCCAACCTTGTCACTCCCAAAGAGAACCTCAACATCTTCATCTCTGCTACCTCTAGCTCTGACTCCTGTCTCTTCCTCAGTGCCACTGTCTCTAAACCATACAGCATGGCCGGTCTCACCACTGTCTTGTACACCTTCCCCTTGATTCTCGCTGATATTTTCCTATCACACAGAACTCCCGACACCTTTCTCCACCCATACCAACCTGCCTGCACTCGCTTCTTTACCTCTTTCCCACACTCTCCATTACCCTGGACTGTTGACCCAAAGTACTTAAAATCCTGTACCTTCTTCACCCTGTAATCTTACTGTTCCACTTCCCTCCCTTTCATTCACACACATGTACTCAGTCTTACTACGACTGACTTTCATTCCTCTTTTCTCCAGCGCAAACCTCCACCTTTCCAGGTTTTCCTCCACCTGCTCCCTGCTCTCACTACAGATCACAATGTCATCCGCAAACTTCATTGTGCAAGGAGACTCCTGTCTGACCTCCTCTGACAACTGGTCCATCACCATAGGAAACAAGAAGGGGCTCAGAGCCGATCCCTGATGCAGTCCCACCTCCACTTTGAACTCCTCTGTCTGACCTACAGCACACCTCACCACTGTCCTGCTCCTCTCATACGTGTCCTGCACCACTCTGACATACTTCTCTGCTACTCCTGACTTCCTCATACAGTACCACAGTTCCTCTCTTGGCACCCTGTCATAGGCTTTCTCCAAGTCTACAAACACACAGTGCAACTCCCTCTGACCATCCCTATACTTCTCCATCAAAATTCTCAGAGCAAAAATTGCATCTGTGGTGCACTTTCTGGGCATGAAGCCATACTGCTGCTCACAAATTTCCACTACTCTTTCCCATAGCTTCATTGTATGGCTCATCAACTTTATCCCCCTATAGTTGCTGCAACTCTGCACGTCACCCTTATTCTTAAAGATCGGCACTAATACACTACTTCTCCATTCCTCAGGCATCTTCTCACTCTCTAAAACCCTGTTAAACAAGCTAGTTAAAAATTCCACTGCTGCCTCTCCTAGACACTTCCAGACCTCCACTGGGATGTCGTCTGGTCCAACTGCCTTTCCACTTTTCATCCTCTTCAAAGCCTTCCTGACTTCATCCTTTCTAATCTTATCTACTTTCTGTTCCACAGAGGTCACCTCTTCTACTCTTTTTTTCCCTCTCATTTTCCTCATTCATCAGCTCTTCAGAGTACTCCTTCCATCTCCTCTGTACACTCTCCTCACTTGTGAGCACCCTTCCATCTCTATCCTTAATAACTCTAACTTGCTGCACATCCTTCCGTCTCGATCCCTCTGCCTAGCTAACCTGTATAAGTCCTTCTGTCCTTCTCTAGTGTCTAACCTAGTGTACAGCTCGTCATATGCCTCCTGCTTGGCCTTAGCCACCTCCCTCTTCACTCTGCGCTGTAACTCCTTGTATTCCGGTCTATTCTCTTCAGTCCTGTCCATGTCCCACTTCTTCTTGGCTAACCTCTTCTTCTGGATACTATCCTGAACTTCCTCATTCCACCACCAAGTCTCCTTATCTTCTTTCCTCCTTTCAGATGACACACCCAGCACCTTTCTTCCTGTCACCCTGATCACTTCTGCTGTAGTTTCCCCAGGCATCTGGCAGCACTACCTGACCACCCAGGGCCTGCCTCAACTTCTGTCTAAAGTCTTCACAACATTCCTTCTTTTTCAGCTTCTACCACTTGGTTTTCTTCTCTATCTCAATCTTTGACTTCTTCTTCTTCTTACATACCATCAAAGTCATCCTACACACCACCATCCTATGCTGTCTGGCTACACTCTCTTCCACTACCACTTTACAGTCACTAATCTCTTTCAGATTGCCTCTTCTACATAGGATGTAGTCTACCTGTGTGCTCCTACCTCCACTCTTGTAAGTCACTCTATGCTCCTCCCTCTTCTGAAAATAAGTGTTAACCACAGCCATGTCCATCCTCTTAGCAAAGTCCACTACCATCTGTCCGTCAAGGTTCCTTTCCTTAACGCCAAACTTGCCCATCACCTCCTCACCACCACTTCAGACTCATCACCCTGTCTGACACTCACAGAACATGCTTCACCTCCAGAACATTCCTCCCAAACTCCTCCTTCAGGACCACACCTACCCCATTTCTCTTACTATCCAAACCATAATAAAACATAATAAAACTTGAATCCTGCTCCTATACTACGAGCCTTGCTACCCTTCCACCTGGTCTCCTGTACACACAGTATATCCATCTTCCTTCTCTCCATCATATCAGCCAGCTCTCTACCTTTCCCTGTCATAGTACCAACATTCAGAGTTCCTATTCTCAGTCCTACCCTCTTACCTTTCCTCTTCTCTCTCTGTCTACGCGCACTCCTCCCTCCTCTACTTCTTCGAAGAACAGTAGCCCAATTTCCACCGGCACTCTGTAGGTCACCGGCACCGGTCGTTGTTAACCCAGGCCTCGACCGATCCGGTATGAAATTCAGAGTACTGACGATTTGCATGATTAAATTTGGCAATGTTTTATGCCGGATGCCCTTCCTGACGCAACCCTCTCTATTTATCCGGGCTTGGGACCGGCACAGAAGTCACTGTACTGTGACCCCCATGGCTAGATTAATGATTTGTTGTAATTACGTAGCTATAAATAGGCCTAATTCAGTGTATACAGTATGAAGATGCATGGGAGGCTGTTTAAAATAAATAAATATAATTAATAAACATATGTACCCACCAACCTATCCATGCCTATGTACACACACACAAAATAAACCTACACACCCCTGCACACCTATTCCAATTAACAAGCACAAAAAAGGGAGCATACCCTTACCTGGTCATGAGTGTCATAATGGTCCTGATTTTTCTACCAGCAAATTCACCCTTCTTTGCATACACCTTTAAGAGCTTTTCTGTGACTAATCAGGCCTTGAGAAGAACTGAATAAATGCAAAAATGAATGAGATAAATTTGAGTCATTCTCATGTGAGATGACTTATGGCAATTATCAATTAAATGCAAATTGCATGATAATTACATGTCAAGTCTTAAGTGTCACTGGCCACCACCACAAGTCCCATGTGGGTATTAAAAAACAAACAAAAAGAACAATATGCTTTCCATAATTAATCCACGTACCTCATTCATCTAAAAAAAGCACAGGCCATCTCATTCTGAAATTTGCAGTCAGGGGAGATTCTTGAACCACTTCTTATTGAGAGTCTTGTTCAGTGTTTTTATTTTTTCCTCGTTGTTTCTTTTTATTTGATTCAGAGAGCACTGCCACTCTCCTATGCTCAAGAGATTCATCCATTTTGCCTGATGGAATGGTGGGGCAGTAGTTCACTTCTGCTCTTTTCGGCTTCTTAATGCCATAGGCTGGATTGCATTTGCCATCGGATTTGTGTTTTAACACATTTATGGCAACTTCTGGGCAGCCAAGCTGCCTAAGCTTTGTAGTTTGCAACTTCAAGCTTGACTTCCATCCACTGTACCCAGTGAGTGAAGCTGGTTCTCATAATAATAACAATATTATTATTATTATTATTATTATTATTAAAGATTATTATTATTATTATTATTATTTTATATAGCACCTTTAAAAAGGCCTTTTTACATAAGGTAAAAAGGTGCTTTACATAAGAGGCATGTATCAAAAAACAGTTAATAATAAAATGATTCAATTCTTAATAATAGTAACAATAATAATTAAATAACAAAAAAGTAATCAAGTAAAAGCAATTCTAAAGAAATACATTTTAAGAGAAGACTTAAATTATACTAAAAGACTGGGCTTCTCTAAGATCAGATGGTAGTGAGTTCCACAGTTTTGGAGCATAAGAAGAAAAGGCCCTATCACCCATAGTTCGCAAATGAGTCTGAGGGACAATTAAGAGATCAGAATTGGAGGAGCAGAGATCACGTTTTAGGGTGTAATGGGGTAAAAGCTCAGCCAAATACTGAGGAGCCAAACCATGCAAAGTCTTGTATGTAAGCCTAAGTATTTTAAAATCTACTTGAAACCTGACAGAAGCCAGTGCAAGGATCCCAAAATAGGAGTGTTGTGGTCACTAGTCCTGGACCTAATCAGGATTCTAGCTGCTGAATTTTGCACATACTGTAGTTTATTTATTGTAGACTTAGAGACCCTAGCAAGGAGGGCATTGTAATGATCAATGCAAGAAAAGACAAACGTGTCGATCAGCTTTTCAGCCACAGAGAAAGATAACATAGGGCACATTCTTGCAGTATTTCTGAGATAAAAGAAGGATATTTTAACAGTATTCCCCACATGTGGATCAAAAGACAAACTTGCATCAAATATAACTCCTAGGTTTTTTAATTTTGTTTGAAACTCCAAAGCAGAGTCATCCATAGTTATATTTAAAAAGCCAGCTTTACGAAGCTGGTGAGGAGAGCCAATGAGCATTACTTCAGTCTTATTACTGTTACAACAGAGAAAATTTTGAGCCATCCATATTTTTATCTCAGAAATACAGTGTGAAAGAAAAGTGACTGCCATATCACCAGGTTTAGAATAATTGTAAATCTGTGTTGTGTGTGTAAAAATTATAATTAAGACTGAGAGATCTTAAGAGATGACCAAGAATGTCCCTCTATTCGTTTACAAGTAGTAAGTGTGCAAATGAATAAGAATGAAATTTATAATGTTACACATTTTTAGAACACTAATTATTCACAACAATAAGGGGCATTGCTGAAAGGAATAGTTCAACAAAAATGAAAATTCTCTCCCATAATTTACCCCAGATTTATCCCAGATGTGTATGACTTTTGTTCCCCTGGAGAACACAAAGCTCTGGAGGTCCATGCAATGCAAAGTGCACAAAGTGAACAGTGCTCCAAAAAGCACATAAAGACAGCATAAAAGTAACCCATAAAATTCTAGTGGTTTAATGCATGATTTTAAAAGCGAAACAATGAGTTTTGGATGAGAACAGACCAAAATATAACTCCCAAAACCAACTAGAGGAGTTAGAAGATATGGAATAAGCCATTGGAGTTATCCATTTCTTTTTTTTTTGTAGTGTCAAAGTTGTGGTCACCATTCACTTGCATTGTATGGACCTACAGACTCTTTTACAAATCTTTATCAATAGTAGAAAGAATACATATCTGGGATGACATGGGGTGAGTAAATGAGAAATTGTCATTTTTGGGTGTACTGTTTCTTGAAGAATTCGGTTTTAATGATGGCAAGCCTTATAAGAGAATGCACCTTTTCAGTGTCACCATTCGTAGTAGTCCAACAAGGTAGTCAGCCAAAGGATACTCATCTGCCCATTCACTTTGCTCAATAAAAACAATTTCTCCTGATGGACATCCAGTTAATTCAAAGGCTCGAGAATGCTCCGTGTACCATCCATAAAATCTTTTCATTATAAAGTACAGCTTCTCTTGTACTATGCAAATCAGAACACTCTTCCCAAATTCAGGCACTCCACTAGTAGATCCAGAGGCATTCTCTCTCTATAATGTATTCTCCATTCTTTGATTCATAAAAAGACACACCAACATCAACAACTACTATGTAGCTATAACAGCAAATAAATAAATAAAATAAAAACTTGCCACCCTCTGCTGAAAAAAGTAAAAAACTGTGCTTGGCCTCAAAACGCATAGTCCAGACACCTACAAGAGGAACAATATTCAGATCATTTGGGGATAGTGCTCCACATAGTGATGTTTTGGAAACAGTTTCACATCAGTGAAGAGTTCTTGATACTTAAGTCTGTGCTCTGAAATTTTGCTCTCAAGGTAGGCAATGGACTCATCATTGTGCACGAGAGCAACCACAAGTTCTACAATGTCCTTTAAATCCAGCAGTACTTGTCATGCCATTTCTCCTTCAGGTACCAGATGCCCAGTTTCAAATGAGAGTAGTCTCCTTCCTCCTCCTCTCTGACTCAGAAACGCCGATGGTGCTGTTCGGGGGTGCGGTTGGCCAATTGCAATATTGCCTGCTTCAGTCCGGATACTCCGGTTTCCCCCGACAGTAGCGGCAGCAAGTGAACTGCTCACTGTGAGTCGGGCCAGTCCCAACCTCCCCGCCCCCTTCCGCAGTATGCTCAAACAGTTCCATGAATGCTTCTGGGCTGTCCTGTGGTCCCATCTTCAACAGGGTGATGTGAGGCATGGATGCTGGGGATGCTGGGGCCGCTGCTGGAGTACCCGCCAACTGGACCATGCTCTGGAGGACCGTCAGGTTAGCCTGGGCTTGGAGCAGAGCCTGGAAACACTGCTTCTGCTCCATGCATGGCTCAAGGAGGGCCTGCTATAGAGTCTGGTGGAGGCCAGCGAGGGACTTGACGATCTCTGCTAGTGGTGAGGACACCATGACTGCGGTTCTTCCTCGGCACCAGTGTCACACTTCTCCTGGGTTACAAGGGAAATGACACACACATGGCTCAGTGCAGCTCTCATCTCTCCTCGCTATATCCTTGCCGCTGCTCACTGAAACACAGAACACTCATTAGCCAAATTCCGCACAGATGTGTAATTTCTACCACTCACCTTCTTCGGCTCTGCCCACCATTCATAAACTGGTGCCTGACCACGTCCCCACTTCCACAAACAGCAAAGGGAAAATCTTACTGTCTAGTCCGGCAAAGTGTGCTCCTTACCGAAACACCTAATCCATGATCACATTCCTAAACCACCTGAATATCAGTGAAAGGGTCAAAAATGCAGAATCGCCAGCTGTTAAAATAACTTTCTTCAAGCTCTCTGAGAGAAAGTACGGGGAAGCTGTGGAAAAAAAAAAAAAAAAAAAAAAAAACATTCTGGTATTCTTAAAAAGTGTACTCATTCCATGAACACACACTTTCCTTTAGTAAAGTGTTACAGCCACCAATATAAGCATTGACTCTATAAACAACTTTGGCTTAGACAAACCTGATATATTGTTATCAATAGCTGCATGTTCTGCCACTGCAAAGAAATATTTATTAATATGTAGCTCCAAGACACCATGAATGAACAAAAGAGTATTACGTAATCCTTTTAATTTCATATCTGATAAAAAGACACACCAACATCAACAACTACTATGTAGCTATAACAGCAAAAAAAAAAAACCAAACTTGCCACCCTCTGCTGAAAAAAGTAAAAAGTACACACATTTGGAATTTGGAAAATATTAAATCTTTACCAGCTTCATCTGACACTCCTCTATTCCAAATTAATCTAACCTTAATCCCACAGTTGTTCCCATCTATCTATTATTGTTAGGATCAATACATATGCAACCTAAAAATAAATTACAAAAAAAAATGAATAAGCATAAACTATGATCAGGTTTTAAGATTTTACCATGACCATTAACAAATGATTACCATTTTCTGAACATGTGGTGGTACTGATTGGCCCCATGCTGCTTTCTTAGGGAGCATGTCCTCCACTGCCCAGAATGTTCTGTTTGATTTGACACCTGTAAAGCTTGTGTTCACACTTTGATATCTGAGCTTTTCACATGGTGACTGGATAGCAGCTATGAAAAACAAACAAAAAAAACAACATGAATTATCACTTCATCTGAATCAAACGTGACTGAAAAGCTCCTTCATACCTGAAATGGACTGCATTCTCCAGTATCAACAGTGTTAGTAGATTGAGGATTCATAGCTGCACCTACTAACTTGACTTGGCCTCCAAATTCCTCAGATCTCAATCCGATCGAGCATCAGTGGGATATGCTGGACAAACAAGTCTGATCCATGGAGGCTCCACAGCACATCCTCAGAGGTCTCGTGGAATCCATGCCTCGGCAGGTCAGAGCTGTTTTGGTGGCACAAGGGGGACCTGCACAATATTAAGAAGGTGGTTTTAATGTCATGGCTGATAAGTGTATATACACACACAGTAACAACAGTGAAAATGAGCCCTTTCCTGACACTAGCCAATGATGAAATCTGAAAAATTTTGATGTATGAACATTATTACAAACCAAGTGACCATAAAAATAACATAATATAGCTGTAGTAATGAATTAAAACAAGTCATCAGTTGGGAAAAACAAACCTTTGTACTTTATGGCAGCTTCAAAATGTCTATGCACATAAATCTAATGTTGCAAAATGGGCACTGTTTAAAAGGTGGACTTCAGAAAACCTTTATGTTCTGTTTCAGTTAAGACAGTGTGGTGCTTCATGTTTGCTGTAATAGATGCGGTTAATCAGTAGTGGCGTGGAGTCTGACATTTTCTAAAGTTAAAAACAACAACAACAAAGAACAGTAATTAAAAAGTTGAAAGACACTGAGCTAGACTTAAGCCTACCAGTTTGCTCACCTCATACAATCATCATGTCCCTCTATTACTACTGTTACCAAAAAAGTAATGAATTCCCCTAGATTAAATGCAAACTGCCCTCTACTGTGTTGGAGTAAAAAGTCAAAGGCAGGGAGAATGAAATAGGAGGATTTATGTTTTAAGTAAGGTTGCAAAAAATATATCTGCCTAAGTTTAGCTTGTTTATTGTTTAATATTGTTGCATCTTTATTTTCACAGATTGAGGCTTTCAGAAACCTGGTAAAGCAGTGTGGCATAGACTCTAAAGTCTCTAGAATGGATCTTCTCCTCTGTTTGAGGGAGGAGAAGAAAACAATGAACACTTATGACAGTGTTTTAGAAAATTTGGGGGGCACCTGGTTAGTATTTGATTCTTGATATGTCTAAAAATTCATAGTACTGTATATCAAAGTCACCATGCTTCTCAAATTGTTTTCCAAACTGCCACCCCTGTTTTTTTACAGTTTATGTTCCTGAACTGTTACCAGTCATACTAATTGTGTGTTCTTTTTCTTTTTCAAGGTGGCTGGGCTGTGATTGTGTCCTTGTGGGACTGTGAACTCTGTAAAGTTCAACATTAGAGCTGAAAGCCATCAAGATTATGTAAATATGTTGCTGTCATTTTACTTCCCAAATGTTGTGATCTATGACTTTGTACGGGGATTAGTTACACATACCAACTTATGTGATCCTGAAAGACTACCCTTCAGCCCATTTGTCAGAAGATTAGTTGATACTACCCTGGAGAACATGGCAGCAAGCAGAGAAGGGAAACTACGGATCAATTTACCATGGTTAAAGATGAAAAAAGACCCACCTGATGTCATCCATCAACAGGTTCTGCAGAGCATTATGTATTGTACGATACTTTTCATCAGCACAACACAAAATCTGAGAAGGATGCTATCCGACAAACTGGACTTGTTCCAAAATTATGTGGACGGCCTAATTTGCAGATAGCAGAGCAGTTGTTTTCTGGCATGTGAAGAAATAATTACTTTATGAATGTGTTATCCTAATTCAGTTCAATTTTATTTGTATAGTACTTTTAACAATGGACATTATCACAAAGCAGCTTTACAGAAATAAATGGATTCACAAAAAATATATTGTAAATATGTGAATTTATCCTAATGAGCAAGCCATAGGTGACGGTGGCAAAGAAAAACTCCCTGAGACAATATGAGGAAGAAAACTTGAGAGAAACCAGGCTCAAAAGGGAACCCATCCTCATCTGGGTGCAATGGATAGTGCAATTATAAATAAATCTCTTCTATTATTGTGTACTATATGGACAAATAGTGTAATTGTGGAACCAGTAAATTAATCCCAATTTTTGCAAGATGTCCGGTTGGTTAAAATCTATCCACTGTCCACTGATGGAGTCCTGAGTACGAAGGTGCTCGTGGCAACTGTAGCCCCAAAGCCACTACAGCAATCGCAGTCCCAAGCCATTACAGTACAGCTCCCCATATGAGATCCCCAAACCATCTCCCCAGCCCCCAGGTGGAACCATCCCCAGCAATCCAAATGGTTCTTCAGGCTGTCCATATGGGGCCACCCCCAGCAGCAGCGAGCAGACTCAACCGATGAGAACTCCAATCAGAAGTAGGGCATCAGGATGGGTCAGGCAGGTCCGGGGAGCAGAAGGGGTCAGGATCACTGGCATCTCAGAAGTAGCATGTGTAGCTCGACAAAGAGTGAGGGAGAGAGAGAGAGAGAGATGGAGAGAGAGGGAGAGATTGTTGGTTAAGCTTTTGTCCTCTAATGGTTAAGTTCATTTCAATTTCAATTTTATTTGTATAGCACTTTTAACAATGAACATTGTCTCAAAGCAGCTTTACAGTACATAAGAAACAGAAAAACATGCAACAGTCCTAGATGTTAGACTGTCATAGCAATGTACTTTGTGTGCAGAGTGCAAGCAGGGACTCCGGCAAGACTAGCTATGACAGCATAACTAAAAGGGAGAGCCAGAAGCTAACACAGACATGAGGGCACCCTGGGACATAAGGCAGCCAGCCACTCCACCGTCGACAAACCTGAGTGAACGCGTGAGAGTGGGGGGGTGACAGCATCCAAACATCCCGGTTCACCATAATACTCTATGCCTGTGAACCCTCCAGACCTGCCCCTGTACCTAAGAAAAAACTATTCACAAAAGGCTTGACTAAACAAATATGTTTTCAGCCTAGACTTAAACACTGAGACTGTGTTTGAGCCCCGAACACTAACTGGAAGGCTGTTCCATAACTGTGGGGCTTTGTAAGAGAAAGCTCTACCCCCAGTTGTAACACGCACTATTCGAGGTATCAACAAATAGCCTGCACCTTTTGATCTGAGTAGGCGTGGCAGATCATAAAAGACCAAAAGTACTCAGGTACTGTGGCGCAAGACCATTTAGTGCTTTATAGGTCAATAGTATTTTATAATCAATACGAAATTTGATCGGGAGCCAATGCAGTGTGGATAAGATAGGGGTGATGTGGTCATATCTTCTGATTCTAGTTACTGCTGCACATGATGGAAAAAAAAGGCCATCCAGAGTTATGTAATCAGAAAGCTTACTTCTAACTGCATGTGGTCCTAGTACAAGTACTTCTGTCTTGTCAGAATTAAGTAAGAGAAAGTTAATAAGCATCCAGTTTCTAATGTCTTTTACACATTCCTCAACTTTATTAAGCTGGTGTCTGTCATCTGGCTTTGCTGAAACATACAACTGTGTGTCATCAGCATAACAGTGGACGCTAATACCATGTTTACCATAAATAATTTTGCCCAGAGGTAGCATATATAAAGAAAAGAGCAGTGGGCCTAAAACAGAGCCTTGCAGGACAGACTTCCACCGCTGGGTTGACAACGCCAAGCAAAATCCAAGATGACAGATGGACCACCTCCTCCAAACCACCAAGCGATGGCTCCAGCCTGAGAAATGTTCCGCGGCAGTAGTGGTCAAGAAAGTGGTTATGGATCGTTTCCTCCGAGCTCTGCCGCCCGAAGAATGATAGGCCGTGGGCATGAGCAGCTCCCAGTCCGAGAGATGCTGGAGGCCCTAGACCGGGCTCTAGCGACCATGGAAATCAGCCCACTCTCCCATGATAAAGATCAGGTGAAGGTCAACGGACTCTGCCCTACTGGACTCGGAGCACCATAACTCTGGCCCACCCATCACTCCTGCCGGGGCCCCAGCTGGAAGAAGGGACCCTGGCTGTCACATGTGTTCATGGAGATGCTCAGGAGATCTCTGCCACCTGAGCCTGCATACAGAGCCAAGCAGGAGAATGGCCTGTGTTGGTCGGCCTTGTAATTGAGCTCCCCGTACCCCTCCTGGTCGGGCGGGACTGGCCAGGCTTCTCCGCCACACCAACGGCCCCCCAGCACCCCAAAAGAAAGGAGATGGAAAGCCAGGCAGCCGAAGGTCCGGCTGGCCTGCATGGCCCAACGTCACGGAGACACCCGGGCAACGTCCGTAGGTGAGGACCATCCTCCTTATAACCCTATGTCCTTTGTGTCTTCACAGGTTGCCTGGAAGGGGAACTTCAGACAGGAGCAGAAGGCAGACGATCGGCTGAAAAACTTCTGGAGCCAGATGATCGAAGGGGTCCAGCAGGATCCGGACCAACGCCTGCCAACGTCATATTTCCTGGTGCGTGTGGGCCTTCTCTATTATCATACTGCGCAAAGAAGAGAACGCTGCGACCTGCTAGTAGTCCCCTGTGCCAGAAAGTTGAGCCTCATGCACCTGGCCTATTCCCACCCACTGGGCAGCCATTTGGGGGCCCGCAACACCCTGGAGAAATGATACCACTTCCTCTGGCCAGGGATAGACACCGAGGTAAAAGCCTTCTGTCAACGGTGTCTCCATTGTCAATGTTCAGCCCCCCTTGACCTGCTCCCGCTCCATTGATCCCACCCCCCCTCGTCAGTGTCCCGTTTGAGCAGGTAGGCATGGACCTGGTAGGGCCGCTTCCGAAGTCTGCCTGGGGCCACTAGTATATCTTAGTCATCAAGGATTATGCCACCCAATACCCAGAGCCAGTCCCCCTGCGGAAGGCCACCTCCCGGAACATCGCCTGAGAGCTCTTCCTCCTCTTCAGCCGGGTTGGAATCCTTAAGGACATTCTCACCAACCGAGGTACACCCTTCATGTCCAAACTAAAGGTGGTTCTGTGTCAGTTGTTGCAAGTGAAGCACCTGAGGACATCTGTCTCCCACCCTCAAACCAATGGGCTGGTAGAGAGGTTCATTCAGGCCTTGAAGAGGATGCTGAAGTGGGTGGTAGACAAAGAGGGGAGGAACTGGGACCTTCTCCTCCCCTATGTCCTCTTTGCTGTCCGGGAGACACAGCAAGCTTCAACCAGCTTTACCCCATTTGAGCTGCTCTTCAGATGGAGACCTTGGGGACTGTTGGACATGGTACGGGAGGCCTGGGAAGATCAGCCCTCCCCATATTGCTCCCTGATGGAATATGTTCAGGAGATGCAGGAGAAAATCAATCGGGTGGCCCCTATCATCAGAGAGCATATGGAGGCTGCTCAACAAGAACAAACCCGAGCCTACAATCATCCAACCTAACCTAGAGAGTTTCACCCTGGAGACCAGGTGCTCCTCCTCCTTCCCACTGGTGTACTTTGCATCCGATGCCAGCAACTATGGCAGCCTTAATAAGTGAAGTTGTTTCTATTTTGAGAGCTACAGTCAGGTCCATAAATACTGGGACATCGACACAATTCTAACATTTTTGGCTCTATACACCACCACAATGGATTTCAAATGAAACGAACAAGATGTGCTTTAACTGCAGACTGTCAACGGTGTAGGAATTACAACAGTTTGCATATGTGCCTCCCACTTGTTAAGGGACCAAAAGTAATGGGACAGAATAATAATCATAAATCAAACTTTCACTTTTTAATACTTGGTTGCAAATCCTTTGCAGTCAATTACAGCCTGAAGTCTGGAACGCATAGACATCACCAGACGCTGGGTTTCATCCCTGGTGATGCTCT
>CM040999.1:16661438-16728924 GCA_022985145.1 Pangasius djambal | reverse complement strand
TCCCTGCTAGCTAACATATTTCATATTATTTAGTGTGACAGACAGTACGTAGCTTGGAATGTAGCCATGAGGAGTTTATAAAAAAAAATCTCTTTACATCACCCTTTATTGCATTGTCATCAAGATAACATTTTTTTTTCACTTCTGCTGCTTTTTTGGGGTAGTTAGGTCTCTTTTGTCGTTTGGTTGCTGTGGTCCACATTTTCTCCCTTTTTAATGCTACATCCCCCTATGGCAACCCACACAACCCAAATAAATCCCAGCCTGATGATGAGCCTGCAGTTTCACAACACCGTTTCAAAACATTTCCAGAAAGACCATGCGCTTTATTTAAAGTCGTTCCTCTTTTCGCTGTCCACTCATGTGAGCGCAAGGCGGGGAACCATTCGTTCTCAGAGTGCTCCTTCGCTCCCTCGCTTTACGTCTCAGAGGGATGAAGGGAGGTTAGGGAGGGAAGATGGGGTGAAGGAGCTGCTCGAGCGCTTTTCACTTCTGCAAAAGGCCTGAGAGGAAACACAGGCACTGTTCCTTCTTTGCATCCTGCCATGCACCGCAAAAAGAAAGAGAGAGAGAGAGAGAGAGAGAGATAAAGCTGCTTTGTGACAATATTCATTGTTAAAAGTGTATGTAAATAAAATGACTCCCTTCACCATCACAATAAAAGAAACAGCAAAAAGCCCCTATTACTCATTTCCTTACAATTCCCAAAAATGGAATGGAATGGAGAGGGGGAAATTCATATGGATAATTGGGAATGGAGAGGGGAAAATTTGGACAAATACTTAGGAATGAAGAGGGAAAAATTCAGACAACTAGCCTGTGTTCCCAGAAACATCACGCATGAGGCAGGAATACGCCCTGGATGGGATATCAGCTGTAGAGCTGTGAGATTTGCCGCCCTGGCATCGAAATGGTATTACATTTACATTTACATTTACAATTTATTGTTTTGAAATGAAACCATTTCTCTATAACGCTGTCGAAACCTTGGAATTCTAAGCTATCATATAAAAGGGTGAGTCAAATGAAAACCCTAAAAGTGTGATATAAATTAAAGAAACAGTACAGTGAATTTATAGTGTAATTTATAGTGACTCTCAATAGTCCTGTCTACTGGTACCTTAAAACCGTCACTTTTGTGTCACGTTTTTGCAATAAACAATGCAAAATTAAAAAAAAAAAGTTTTTCATTTGACTCGCCCTCTAATGTCATATAAGACTGGATGATAATTTTGTGATTTTAAGATATAAAGCCATAAAGGTTTGACCCTCAATAAAGTACAACTTCTCTACTTTAAGGAACCATAAATATATTTTTCGCCAAACCTTGCTAGCTAGTGATTTCCTCACACAATGTATGATCAAGTTGTTGGATAGTTGTGCGCTGAAAGCATTTGCCTTGTAATTAGATACTGACTTTCAACATGACAGGATGCTCCTGTGCTGCAGGTGGAATCTTAAAATGCAATTTTCTCCCTTTTCACTTTTAGGGGACTTGAAAATGCTAGAACTTGTGGTTGAGACACAAATGAGGACATACAACCAGAGAAACATATTTCTGTTCAGGATAGTCTATAGGTTTCATAACTATATGTAGTAAGAAATGTCAAAATTTCACCATGTGAAGAGTTTTTCCAGACCACCAGATATTTTTGAGCATTATTTTGGTGTAAAAAAAAAAACATATATTTCGTGGAATGTGAACATTGTATTACATCAACATTAGTTTCACCACCCATATTTCATGTTATATGTTGCTCAACCTTACTCAACCACAATACTCAAGCTGTGTGACAAGTTGAGATGATAACCTCAGGAAGGGCTGAAAACTGAAGTTACATTGACATTAACATGCAGCACAAAAACCAGTTTTACGGAGTGTTATAAGGGGCGGGGCCAGGGTCAGTGTTACCTGTAGCTGTGTAAGGGTTGTCGATTGCTGTTTCATATTGAATTGTTCATTTCATGATAATTGTATTAGAAGTGATTCCATCAAGTTATGGTACCAGCTCTAAACCTAAGGTAGCAGAGCTCATTTAACCTAATTTAACCTGTGTCCAACGCAATATTACAATAACACGGTTTTCAGCATTTCCGACTTGTTAAAAGTTCACTATAACTCAAAAGTAGTTCATCAAAAGCCAGTGGTCTCTGATTTTCACCTTGGAAAATGGTCAGAATGTTTTCTAAAGGCTTGGTTTGCAGGGCTGTTTACACAATTGCATGGCACTTACTTTGATCTTTGTGACCTACAGGTTAATAAATGCTCCTGTCAAAAGCCGTCTGCTATTCTAATATTTTATTCATGGGCAATCGTTGCCTCTGGCCCAGGTAGCATTATTGGTGGCAAAGTCATTTTCTGTCTCTGGCTTCAGGCTACGAAACGTGGAATATCGGTGTTGCAGTTCATCTGACGATGGATGCATTAGTGCTTTAAAGGACATTGCCAATGGGAGCCTAAAGAGGGGGCATGTTTGTAGGAGTACATGAAGCCATTTTTTTTTTTTAGAACCCGAGGGCTATCATCATTGGAAGTGTGTTCTGATTTGGATCCAGCATTGGGAAGAAATCCTGTGAGAATTTTGACCCTATTTATATGGATATGAGATCATTTCTTAGTTACCATTTTTTAGTTTCTTTGCGTAGTGGGACCTAACGCTGTTTGTGCTTAGTAGATGGTTTTATAATCCACAAATGTAGAATTTACCATGTGTGCAGACGCAAACGTTTTTTCATCAAATCCCCAAGAATTCTAAATTTCTAGAATTTTGTTTTAAGAAAAAAATTTAGTTTATTCATGAAAAATAACATATTTCTATATATCTGTTATCTCCAGGTAAGGTCTTTAGTGCTTTATGCATTGTTGTCCCTAATGATTTCAGTCAATAATTTTCTTAAATATTTACTGCACATTATTAACATTATTCCTGTTTTGTTTTGTTTTTTTGTTTTTTGTATCATGACATAGCTATAGTAAAAACAAATATATATTGGGTATTTTGCCAAGATGTCAGCAAGTTTTATGACTCTCATCAGAAAGAATGCAGTCCGTGGGAAAAACGACAGGAAAAAGCTGACTGTGCTAGACAAAGAGAAGAAAAATATCTTTGTACATGTTTTTATTCCTTTTGGGAATTGAGCATCTCCAAATGGAGAGTAAAATATCTAATAGGGACGTTTTGTATGTCTGAGGGAAAATGGAAGTGCTTTTGTTTTGTTTTGTTTTTTAAGCAAATCTTTACAAATCTAAGTTTGCTTTAAGGTCAGCTCAAGATTAGCCTTAGTAAGTATGTGACGTTAACATTAACTGAGAGTGAGGTACAAATCAGAGAAAATTGTATTTCTAAATTGATAAACTACTGAAGGTTAAGTACGATCCTCTTAACAAGTATTTTAAACAATATTCTAAGATTTTCAACACCAATTAGGTGTTATATCGTTTTCAGTGTTGTTCTCATTGAAATTTTGAAGTGAACAGGTCTGAAGATGTGAAGTTGTATTTTATACTTTTTTAAATGTATTATTTTTACTATTTTATACTGCATTTTATATGTTGTAAAGACAATGTGTTTTTACAGAATGTATTAGATCTTAGATCTTTGTCTCAGTGGGTTCCCATTATACAGAAAGAAAACCCTGCGTTTGTGGTGGCAAACACATAAACACAGGTTGTGGGTGTGTGAAGAATGTGTGTGTGAAGGTATTCGGGAAAAAAAGCGATTGAAATAAGCCCTCAGAGCTGGACTTTCTGTAAATGAATGATTGAATGAATTGATTGATAAATGCGCAAATGAATGACGTTCCTCACAAACACCTAAAACCAGGCTGAGTGTGTGAGAGACTGTGTGTGTGGAGGTATTAAAAAAGGGAGAGAATGAAATAAGACATCAGACTTGGACTTATTCTTTGTAGAAATTTATGAATTGAACACATAAATGAATGATGGTCCTCACAAACACCTAAAACCAGGTTTTGTGTGTGTGAGAGACCCTATTTGAAGGTTTTTAAAAAGAGAGAATGAAATAAGTTCTCAGATCTGGACTTATTACTTGTAAAAATTGATTGATTGGTTAGTTGATTGATTTACGCTGGATGTATGATGGTCCTCAGAAACACATAAAACCTGATTATGTGTGACTGTGTGTGTGAGAAAATGTATTATAAAATGAGGCAAATATAGAAGAGTGAATGAAGTAAAAATTTTTAGGGAAGAAGGAGAGTGTGAAAGAGCAAGGGTTTCCCCCCACACATGAACACACTTTGTCTTTAATACATGGATGTGTGTTGGGGGTTTTTCAGGCCCTGCTCTAAATGAGATCTTTGTTTCATAGACTTTATTTTAATGAATGAATGATGTACCCCACAACCACATAAGCCTAAGTTGTTGTTGTTGTTGTTGTGTGTGTGTTTGTGTGTGTGTTTGTGTGTGTGTGTGATCATATTTAAAAGAAAACGAAACAATGAGGGGAATATAAAACATAAATGAAAATGAATTATATTGATTGTGTTCCTGTGAATGATTTCGAAACAAGCTAGGGTGTGTGTGTATGTGTGTGTGTATGTTTGTATGTGTGAAAGAGGAAGGATTTTTCCCTGACTCTGACACACGTGTATGCACATAGCATTATTTAAAATAAAATAAGAGAACTACGAGAGAGAATTGAAAGCATTACATATGAAATAGTGAGATAGAGAGAGAGTGTTTGTGTGTGTGTGTGTGTGTGTGTGTGTGTGGCTTAGTGGTTAGCACGTTTACCTCGCACCTCTGGGGTTGGGAGTTTGCAGAGCGTCGTATGTGCTTTGGGGGTGTACTCCGGTGTACTCCCAGTCCAAAAACATGTGTTGTAGGCAGATTGGCATTTCCAAATTGTGTGCGATTGTGTGTGTGCGATTGTGTGTGTGCGATTGTGCCCCGCGATGGGCTGGCACCCCATCCAGGGTGTCCCCTGCCTTGTGTTCCCTGGAATAGGCTGCAGGCTCCCCGTGACCCTGTGTACGATAAGCGGTACAGAGAAAAGATGGATGGACGTTTCTGAGCTGTTTTGGTTTTGTGAGGACCTCATAGTTTGTGTGTGTGTGTGTGTGTGTGAGAGAGAGAGAGAGAATGAGAGAGAAAGAGAGAGAGAGAGATGGAACAAAGACAGCCAAATAGATAGATAGACCAAAATACTAAACAACCAGACAAGACAGAACACACTGCACTGCAACTTGAGATACAAAATTAGTAAACAACAACAAAAAGGCATATGACAAAATGAGCGGCATGAGGAGACTCTTAGTGTAAACAAATGTTCATTCAAATGACTGTGTAATTGAACAAAGCATCATGTTAACCACGTTATCTGTAACATCTCGAGGCCATATTTGTTTAATCTTTAGCTCAGTGTGTGGATTTATGTATAAAAAAACAAAACAAAAGGGCTGTGTCCCAAATGAGTTGATGTTAGTGTTCTCTCTAGAACGTCGTCTTCTAATCTAATTCCTGTCCACACCAGCAGCCTTTTGAAAATATCTCCATCCTCTGACCATGATAGGTGATAGTAGTATTTAATACTCTCTGAAGCTGTGAATATGTCTGTATTGTTATTTGTAGTCTTGAGGAACGACATCACTGACGTGAAAGGATTAAATTATTTATACTTTGGTGCGCTTCAAGTTACTTGACTCATAAATTATGTCAAATGACTCAAGAATAACATTAAGAGTGGCATACTGAGTGGTAGAAACAGAGAATTGTGGAAAAGGACCAACATGGACCAATGTTGATGTTTTCGTGTGGATGTTTCGTATGTTTATAAAGGTAAGTAAGTATCTGTATATATGTCTGAATGGGGTCTAAAACAAAACAGTGTGACCCTCCCATACCCTTTATTGAACTGCAAAATCATGACTAAATCGTGCCAAATATATTATAATATTTACAAAGTAACATTATTATACATTCATAATGATGCAACATTAAAATCATGCTGTTTTCCTAAACATGATTTCCTAAAATATCGTTTCATATGATTACAAATGAAGTAAAGTATAACTAACAAATAAGCCAATTCACTGGTGCACATTTATACAATAAAAAGTTTGGATTTTTTTTTTTTTAATTATATAATTAATCTAACGTATGTGAAACATATAAATCTCAACTGAGAAAAAAACATCATTCAGTTGTCTCTTGTGAACACAAAGAGGAAGTGAAAATAGTCAAAAGTTCCTGAAATTTTCCCAGATGTTGATCATCTGTCAGGTTATGTCATAGTGATAAAAGCATGCGTCACACTCTTAGTGCTGTCTACAGACAGGTATTATACACACACACACACACACACACTCAGTGTATTGTCTACAGGACAGACATCACAAACACTCTGAGTCTGTCTGTGCCAGAGCAGACGTTACACACACAAACTCCCACACGGATGGGTCAAGGTCCTGCAGTGTGTCTTCAGTTCAGCACAACTCTGTTTTTCTTAGTGAGAAATGTGTGTGTGTATGTATGATTTTACTCTGCATGTGTGTGCGTGTGTGTATGATTTTACATTGTGTGTGTGTATAGTACATACATCTGTTTTTTTCGGTAAGTTCACGAAGCGATCAGGGTCATGTGAGTCACAAGTTGGGAATCTCGTCTAGCCCTAGAGTTTACTGATTAATCAGCTGGGTGATGTACCAGCACGTGTGTGCGTGTTCCTGCACACACACGAATACCCTCGTCCCCTACACGCACCCGATTGTCCATAATTCTCACATAAGTGTTGTTGGGTTCCGCCCCTATAAGGGCAAGTCTTTACATCAGGGTGCTAAATTTGGCTCAGCACCTTGTTTAGCTTTACCAACCAAACGCGATTCGACGGTGGCGGTGACATACGGCCATGAGATCTTGTTCAACCTACACATCAGCAGGTTCATACCAGCCAAAACACACACACATACGCTTGGCACAGAATACACATACACACCTCAGTTACACAAACCAAACCAGGGTCAATAGTGCAGATGTTATCAGAACAGATGAATCTCACACACATTTACCCAACTTATATGTCTCTCCATGGTGATGGTTTTTGACCTGAAATTCAGTCATCATCACTAGCTAGTATTTTTTTTTCTTGTTAGCATGCTATGGCTTGATGTCAATTAGGAAGTAATCAACATATAGGGATTTTCAACACTCTTTTTTAGCTGCAAGCTTTAAATCATTTCATCACAGACATTCTTACCTTTAGGGATGTGTTTCGCTCTCACCAGAATTCTCTCACTTCCTCATCACTTCCTGGTTCTACACATTATAAACTGTCTCTTTGCGAAGTCTTGCCATTCACTCGTGTTTGTGTAACTTCTGAGTCTGTTTAAATGGATGTTTGACCCTTGATTCGTATATTGGATAACCCCCTGGCCATGATACCTGATCGATATTGTATTTTGACCCCTGTCTGCTTCTTGACTTTGCTTTTGAATTACACTTTGTTTGCCATTGTGTTTTTTTTTATTAAAAAGTCTGCACATGGATCCTCATCCCATGTCCAAGTCTGCCTTAACTAGTCTCCACCCACAACCTCTAGAGAAACTCCACCAGTGTAATGTGATGCAAAATGGAACCAGTGTACGGATAGTTCTGGATTTAGCTTAGTAACTGTACCGTGGCAGTAGAAAAGCACTTACCTTGGAAGACTACTAAATGATTAGGTGTGTGTGTGTGTGTGTGTGTGTGTTGTGGTGGCGTGACCGGGGCAGGGGACTCTGGGCCAACTGGAGCCCAGGTGTGAGTGTGTTCAGCAGGGGTTGAGCTACAGGGTGAGCCAGAGGTCAGTAAGAGGTACTCACACTCACACCAATCCACCAAACCACAGTATGGCAAAGTATACACACACACACACACACACACACACACCCCAAGACCATGAACTCTACCACACTATAAGGCAGTGGACTGCATTAACTCTGTATTAGCTCTGTCATAGCAGCACACACTGGACTATTTGGACTGGAACTGAGCTGACATGGCTATCTAGTGTTTATTTGTTACAATGATGTGGCTAAATGTTATTTAGGAAATGTATCACAGATAAATGATAAGCGATGAGATAATTATACCTAGAGGAGTAGAGCTACATAAACAGCTTGATATATTTGAAGTAGGCTCGCCAACATTCCCTGGCAACTAGCCTCAGTGTCTTGGAATGGAAATAATATATTGCCAAACTCAAATATGCTTGGTTTTATCATACATCTTACGATGCAACTTGGACACTTGGACACATCACTGACATAACCTTCAGTTTCTGCCCACCTTAATGTATTATAGGTTTAATTTAAAATTGATTGATTTTACACATTAACCCATAAGGACAAAGCAAAAACAAGTATTTAGAAATATCTGCAGCTGTATTAAAAATCAAACACTGAATTCTCTCATTTAGATAAGTTTTCAGACACCTTATTCGGTACTTTGTAGAAACACCTTTGGCAGCAGTTACAGCTTTGCGTCCTCTGAATTTGGGCAGTTTCTACCATTTTTCTGCTAAATCCTCTCAAGCTCAATCATATTGGATGGGAAGTGTCTATGAACTGCCATCTTCAGGTCTCTCCATCAATGTTCTATGGGGTTCACGTCTGGACCACTCAAGGGCATTCAGAGACTTGTCCTGAAGCCTGTCCAGGGTTGTCTTCACTGTATGCTTCAGGTCATTGTTGTGCTGTAAGGTGAACTGTGGAGCAGGTTTTCTTCAAGGACATCTCTGTATTTAGCTCCATGCATCCTACCCTCAATTCTAACCAGTCTCCCCATCCCTACCACTGAGAATCACCCGAATAGCATAATCCTGCTACCACCATGCTTCACCATAGTGATGGTATTAGCCAGTTGATGAGCAGTACCATTTTTGGCCAAATGTGGTGCTTGGAGTTCAGTTTCCATTTTTGGCTCATCAGTCCAGAGACTCTTTTTTCCTCATGAGTCTTTTAAATGTCTGCCATTTGCCTGTTGCTCAGGAATGGCTTCTGTCACTCTACTATAAAAGTGTGATGGACTATTTCTGGCAGGTTCTCACATCTTTGCAGAGAACTTCTGAAGTTCTGTTAGAGTGGCCATTGGGTTCTTGGTCACCTCCCTGGCCAAGACCATTCTATCCCAGTTACTGAGTTTTGGCCGACCATTCCAAGCTTTAGAAATGGTTTCATACCCTTGACCAGATCTTTGTTTCAACACAATTTGATCGCTGAGGTCTACAAAGAGTTCCTTGGACATCATGGCTTGATTTTTGGTATGATCTTCACTGTGAATTGTGGGACCTTGTAATCACAGGTGTGTGGATTTCTAAATCATGTCCAATCAGTTTCATTTGGACTCCAGTCAAGTTCTAGAGACATCTCAAGATAAGCAAAGCAAAAATTAAGCAACTGAACTCAATTTGGAGTGGCTTAGCCAAGGGTCTGAATCTAAATGAGATATTTAACTATTTGATTTTTAATCAATTTGCAAAGATTTCTAAAAACAAGTTTTTGCTTTTTCATTGTGGGTTATTGTGTGTAGCTTCAAGAAATTGAAGGCAGTCAACAGGGATGCCACCACCACCAACATGTCTAGTCCTTCTTGCTACTAATTTGTATGCCTGAAATATCCTTAAAGTGTATACCTTGCTGTGACCTTGATCCTCTTTGGAACAATTAGAAAATCTAATCCGTTCATCTGCTGGTTACAATGATAATTCCATGTAAATCCTGCAAACATTCAACCCCTCTTTCCTGAGATACAGCCCTAACGAGAATCTCAGCTGGACAGACAGACAGACAGACAGACACATGGACTAACGACCTGAAATCTGAAACCTGAAGTGATGAAGACATAAAAAGTAGATTTAATCTATTTTAAATTAAATCTATAATACAATAAAACGTGAAAAAACTGAATACTTTACAAACTCACTGTATGTGTGAGGTATTGCCACTCTGTTGTCCAGGGTTGCCAGGTTCCAAAAGCAGCGTTATGACCCGTAAAATTATCTCAAAACTCAAACTATTCCCCGTCCAGTACACTGCTGTTAAATTCAAACATCAATAAATAACATTGGGACATTTGGTACAAACACACAGTGTGCTCTGTTAACTTTCCACTCTCTTAGCAAAACACATTTTTGTAAGCACATACACTCCAACGCAGTGGACTTTATTAAGACACTCTCCAAAACACACACACACACACACACACACACACACACATGCTGCAGTATTCTGTACTATAATCTAACTATAGTCACACAGTGGACTAGACATGGTGTTAATTATTAACACACACACACCCAACACAAGTAAACCTTCCTAATGCTCGTCAATAACAAACAAACAGTCCAACATACACTCCAACACACCTAAAGTATCACACACACACACACTTTATTACATTATACTAATTACACTAAACATGCAACACACACATTTCAAGAACAAGCTTAGAATGCTTCCTCATTACGGTGCACTGATGAACTTGGGCTTTTAGAGAAGTGCCTACCCTTGCTCCCTTGAGGAAGCAGCCCCAGGCCAGGGCCTCTCTCTCTCTCTCTCACACACACACACACACACACACACACACCTGCCTCTGGTTGTGCACTTGCAAGGGAGGAGATAATGTTCGCACAGATTTACCATGCGAAAATCTCTGGCACTATGTCACTCCCTACATATTTCACCCTACTCAGCAATTTGCCTCACATACACACACATACACACACACACACACACACACACACACACACACACCTCTCACTCCTTCTTTCTCACACACTCCCTCTTCTTTTTCCCCTTGAGCTGCCTCTCAAAAACACACTCACTAACACACATTTGCTTTCCTTGACTGGTGAGATAAACCCTCCAGATTCAGTTGCTCTTTCACTCCTCAACATCTCTCTTTTTTCACTCCCTCTATCCTTCCTATTCTCTCCATCTCTTACTCTTTCACTTTGCTATAATCTTCTAGTCATTCTAAACACCTGCTCTGGTATCTGTACCATCCCTGTATCTTTCTTTCTCACTTTCTCATTTCTCATGCATGCTTCTTACTCTCTCTTTCTCCGTCCATTTCTTTATCTGTCCATCTCTCTGCGGTGTCTGTTTCACCACCTGACCTCTCACTGTGTACATGTCTGCTCATGTTACCATGGTAGCAAACACACACACACACACACACACACACACACACACACACACACACACACACACACACACACACACACATACACACACACACATATTCAGGTATTGCTGAACTTGTGGGGACCAAAGTGAGCACAGTAATGTGAGACAATGACTCATGAGATCTTTAAGTGTATGCACGCACGCACACACACACACACACACACACAGCTCCTCCTCGTTACAGCCCCCCCCCCTTCCCCCATGCATTTCAATTTATTTTCTTTATGGGGACTTAGTCCCCACACGTACAAAATAATCTGATGATATTATCAAAAAAATCTGATTTTGGCAAAATTCTGAACAGCATCTTTTTTGCACACTCAGCCGCTTTGAAACACTAGAGGTTGCTAACTAATTTGCTATTTGTATGTACATGTTACGTGCTTACGTGCACCAGGGGAAACAAACATTTAAACTTATTCGCAATAAGCTTTTCAGGAGAACGTACAGTTACTAGAAAAAAAAAGTTCAAGGCATCGCATCTTTAAAAGTTATTAAAGTTGTGTTTAAAACCATTCGTCGTACATAAATGTGGTGGATCATTTGCAATGTCAGTCAAAGATGTCCTTTTCCTGTGAAAAGTATCTGCCTCTTTAACAAAAGCAAGAAGTCTGGCTCGTAACTCAGATTTCTTTTATTAACATTATTATAGCAAAGCTATTAGTTTAACTACATGTTTGTCCATTCATTTATAAATGCATTTAAAGTTCTACTTTTTTATTAGCAATGATAAACACTACGCTAACACATACCTAAAGTTTGCAGTTAAATCAAGTAGTTGATTTTTTTATTGATAAAAGAGCAGAGTTGTGCTAATAAACACTACATTGTTTCATTTCCATAACATACACAATCCATCTATCATTGTATTTTATATTAGTCAGATTTGACGTTACTGACTGCTAACTATTCGCTCTCAAGTCATTTTACTAGTAAATATCTCTCTTTCTTGCCGCCAATTGAACATAATTCTGCCCTTCTTCAAGCAGGTGTAGTGTATTGTTTACACGACCATGAGTAAACATGAATCTGTAAATCAGATAATAATTGTGTTATTATTGTCAACTTTAATAGACACACG
Organism: Pangasius djambal; assembly: GCA_022985145.1. Taxonomy (NCBI): domain Eukaryota; kingdom Metazoa; phylum Chordata; class Actinopteri; order Siluriformes; family Pangasiidae; genus Pangasius; species Pangasius djambal. The sequence continues at coordinate 16,716,656 of CM040999.1, read as the reverse complement.
CAGTCAAACCTCATTCAAACTCAAACCCACAGACACACTTTCAGAGGATGAAAGCCGAATTTGTTGATCCACATCCTGTTTTGGCTAATCGGTTTCCTCTTCTATAAACTTTGAATGTTTACACAATGGTTTCTTGCGGAAGCGTAACGAAGACGAGGCACGCTGCTAAGACAAAACGCCCTCAAACGTGACACGCTTACTTAGAAAACAGAACATACAGAAACAGCGACATGATTCTCACATATTTATATTTATATTAAAATAGCATTATTACATTATTACAATAATTATCATTAATAACATTTTATTACTGTCAGAAGCAGATGGAAACATCTACCATTTTCATAAATAAGTTAAGAAAAAAACAGCAGAAAAATAAAAATTTGTAACATTTACAATATAGCCATATGCATTACTTAGCAAACAGTAGTTTTAATACACAAGTTCCTGCTAGCATCTAGCATCAGTAGTTTTAGCGTGACCAAGCACAGTTTTTGACATTCTTTATATCACCCCCTCACAGGTTGATGATAACACACTCAAGCTAAAACATGCAGTATATTCCAGTTGTGCTATGACTGGCATTAGCAAGGTTGCTAATAGTACAGCTAAGCATGTTTTCCTGTATTGTTTCTTGAAAAACAGAATTCCAGTGCGTGACATCTCAGTTAAACGTCTATCAAACGTTGAGATTTGACGCTATTCAACACAAGAACACTTCACAAGCAAGCAGTACGTGACGAATGTGAGGTTGGCATTAGGTTTTAAATTAATTTGTGTAATATTTAACACTCCCAGTAAACTTGTGGCTCAAGTCCTCATGTCCGTTCAGTAGCATCCAGTTATCTTGATTAGCCACAGATTAATCTGCTGTGTTGCAGTCCAGGGTAACTGGGACTTGTTTGTTTTGGTAGTTTATAGTCCACATAGGACTTTTTTCCACAAAGTAATCCGAGAGACATGACAACATGACACACCATTAGTCACAATTGCTCACTATTTTGCAAGTATGGGTTAAGTATCTGTCATACTCTTTATGTATTTATCTTACAATTACACCTCACTATTTGGCAGCCTGTGTTACACTGTTTTAGGCATAATCTCATTATTTGGCAGGTTGTGTCTGCATTGATTTTGATGCAGTCTCAATTTTCGGCAAGCTGACTCCTCATAGTTAGAGATGCAGTCTCATTTTTTGGCCACAGTATTTCTCTTTGTATTAGATGCAATCTCATTTTTTGGCAAATCATCCCTGCATTGATTTCCATGCAGTCTCATTATTTGGCAGGTTGTGTCTGCTTTGTATTAGATGCAGTCTCATTATCTGGCAGGCTGACTCCTCATACTTTGAGATGCAGTCTCATTTTTTGGCAGGCTTTCTGCTTTGTATTAGATGCAATCTCATTATTTGGCAAACTCTCCGTGCATTTGTTTCCATGCAGTCTCATCATTTGGCAGGCTGTGTCAGCAGTGTTTCTTTCATGTGCAGTGAACACTAAGGACATCCCACAGTGCCGAGCGTCGGAGCTTCGTTGCCGTGCTGACTGCTGGGAAATGTAGTCATTCTGAGTTTATGTTTCAGAGATCAAAGCCATTTCCAGTTATTGTGAGCGATATTTCCAGTGTGTCAGTGTATGTGTCTGTGCGGTGTCCGGCGTCTCTCCGGGTTTCTTCTGGTCCATGATGGCAAAGTGCCGGTTCGTTTAGGACATGACCCTAAAGGAGGGAGGAAATCAGAATCCATATTATACATCTAATTAGATTTTAAAACAAGGAAATTTAATTTTTCCTGAACAGATTAACTACTGAAGACATTAGAGGCTCTGAATGCCTGAGTCCAGAACCAAGAACTATCCATCAGTTCTAAAACAATTAAAGAAGATTACATCAACTGCACCACGAACGTATGACCCTGAGAACAGGTAAAATACCAAGAAATGTTAATTGTCCTGCCAAATACTCAGAACCCATTGTCTGGTTTCAGTTCTTTTGTTTTAGCTATGTGCTAAAATCTGATTAAAAAAAAAAAAAGAAAGAAAAAAAGAGAAAAATGGTCATACAGTCAATGAGTATTTGCTCATTTGGTAAGACTAAAACCTAACATGTAAGGTTGTTCTGCCTTTTTTTAGTGAGTTAGCTAAGTTAGCTAGCTACCAGTAATGTACTGTGGTAACCTCAGCTAGCTAGCTAGTTCAGTGCTTGTAATTTTGGAAGTGCTAGCATGAGCAGCTGCTAGCAACTCTTCTAGTTTACAGTGTTGTCTGTTCTCATGGCTTTGTTCATACAAGGTAACTTGGCAAGAATATTCATGCTTGGAACTAAATTTTTATTCTTGGTGTCAAAAAAAAAAAGCCATTTGCTCCCTTCTGAGGGAGTATTTACTAGTATGCTTTTGTTATAATGTAAGCTTTGTTTAGGATATTGACTGCTAACAATGCTGCAACGCGAACTAGCTAATATGAGCTACCTTAACAGGATGTCTGAGTGGATTTAGGTCATGTTAACAAATGTTAGTAAATTTCAGTGCTAATGTTAGCTAAACTGTCTGGATTTCTGAGAGGATTTTTAAGTATTATTTACAAACGTTCGTATTCTTCATCCCTCTCTAGTGTACTCGCTAGCATGAGCTAACCTGACAGGATTTCTGACAGGAATTTTAAGTCATCATCACAAATGTTCACAATCATTACTGCTAACGCTAGCCTACTAGCTAACGAGAACTAACATGACAGGATTTCTGACAGGATTTTGAAGACATATTCATGAATTTTCATATTATAGTTTGACAATGGTAACATGAGAACATAAGCTAACTTGACAATATTTTTGAGTGCATTAATGCTAGCAGGCTAACATGAGCTAATCTGACAGGAAACCTGACAACACCTAACCTATTTGAGTACAATCATATTTTTAGAGCTGAACTCAGAAGACACACTGTCTTTTTTTCCATTACTTTCCCTGTTTCTTACATGATCATGGCCCTCATGGCGGACTTGCTCATTCTCCTCTTTTGCTTTCTCCTCCGTTTCCGCTGAGGGACGGCTGGAGGAGGTGTGTGAGGCGCAGGGGGTGTGCCAGCGGGAGCGTTTGTCACTGTAGAGTAATGAGAAATGCAGAGAGAGAGGAAATTGTGTTAAACGATTGTGGAAAGAAATCATCTCAAAGTTCTTGACCTGTTAATAAATATCACTATTGACGTTGGAAAACAGGACACAGATGCAACGCTAATTATAATACAATAAGGACAGGCTGTAGGCGTTTGTGTGTGTGTGTGTGTGTTTGTTTATGACAAACCACACATACATCCTGTATGACACACACACCTGCTCTTTGTGTGGCAGCTTGTGTTGGATGATGATGATGATGATGATGGTGATGATGACGTTCTGTTTTTTCCTGCCCTGACTCTGATAGCTTGTCTGTCTCTGATTGGCTTTGGTGCTGATCCTTCACTTCTGATTGGCGAAAACTGGGCGTTGATGATTGGCTGGACAGCTCGCTTTGGCCGCTTGACTGGCCAATGACCTCTACGTGGCTGAAGCTGACAACAGGGGCTTCCAATTGGCCACTGTGGTGAAGCGCCACATCTGATTGGCTGTGGTGATGCTCAGTGGTGTGTGATTTGCTCAGTTCGTGTTGGTGTTTTGTCGCTGCTTCGTGGTTGTCATGGTGATGTTGATGATGTTCTGGGTGTTCTCCGCTCGCCGTGGATTTTATGTTGTCATCACCACTGCCGGGGTGTGTGTGGTGCTCTCGAACCTTCTCCGGGTCTGAATGGCGTGTGTGATGCTCTTGTATTGGTGTGACATGTGTCGTGTCGCTCAGCATACGTGTTACGCCAAAGCTCGCGTGCCTCGTCGAGGCGTCTTCTGTACTTGAGCCCTGCGTGCGCGTGGGCGTGTGTTGGAACGGACCGGGTCCGTAGCCCTGTGTGTGTGTGAGTGTGTGTGCGGGCGCGTGAGCAGGTGTGTGCACGGGCACTCTCTGCGTGTGTGACAGTGTGTATTTCGATTGCCACTGAGTCTCTCGATCCTCCAGCTGGAACCTCTGGTTGTGTTTTAGGTCGTCATGGCGATGCAGCTCCTCTTTTGATTGGCTCCTGGAGATGGGGGGTTTGGTGATGAGTTTGGGGGGAGGAGGCGGGGACGTTGTGGTCTTCGTCCAAGTGGTGTGACTGACAGCACGTGATTTACAGCTACAGCTGAGATGGTCCTCCACAGGTAAGATGACCTTCTCGTAGACGGGCTGTCTGTTGATGAACTGGATCTTAGTCATCTGGAAGAGAAAAAAAAACTAGCATTACAAAATGATCCTTAAGGAAGTTACAGTGTTGAGCTAGCCTAGCTATCTAGCTTTTGTAAGTAATATTTATCTACTATAATAGTAGCTCCTCTGCTATCTTATTTTATTTAATATTATATTTTATAGTCATAGTAGCTACCAGCTAGCTATTTAGCTGCTCAGTTGACAACCCCTGATACGCTAGCCAGCTAGTTGTAATAAAATACCTTAATTTAGTGTGCTTTTACTTAACTAACAGGGAATGTTACAGTGTTATGATGTGATATGATGTAATACTAGGCCTCTTCACTTCACTTTTCAGTACCTTGCTAACAGAACTTTCACAGTTAGCCAAGAACTAATATCACGTAAAGGTAACGTCTTTGTTCAAGTTCCTACAACTAAAAACGTCACAGCAGAATTGTACAAACACTAGTATCATTCAGAAAATTCAGTTAGCCTAAAAGTATGTTAGCTAGCTAGAGATTTATGTTTAGCTAACATGCTCCTATAAGAACCCTTCGTAATGCTAGCTTGCTTATATAGAGAAAGGCTAATGCAATCTGTGGAAAAATAAACAACGTTTTTCAATTAACTTTAACCTACCACAACTCCATGGCAAGTTTTGTGTAAGCTACCCAGATAACCATGTGCGTGAATTCCGAAAAAAGGACGATATTTATGAGCTTGCGAATTTTTGTACGTTTTCCTAATAAATGTTTAAAGAGCAAAACAGACTGTACCTCTCACCAAACAAAAAAAACTGTTTGGTTGCTATTAAAGTGTATAGTGGTTACCGAACACTAGCTAGATCAATAGTTAGCTACCAAATGTTGAACCAGTGGCTGTTATTTGATGTCTTGCTGTTGGCGGCTTTACAAACATCTCCAGAGTACAGCAGGTTGTAATAAGGATGGAAAAAATGTATTGTGTCGGCTACTGTGGTGCAGGGTGTGTGTATGTGGGTTGGGCACTAGGAAGGCCAGGGCAGGCAGTGTGTGAGGGTGTGTGTGTGTGTGTGTGTGTGTTTACCTGTAGATGGCGTGTCTCGGTAGTAACGGGCACACACTGCAGCGTCCGTGTGTTGCAGCAGCCTGAGCAGCGCTGCACCTCCACACAAAGTGGCCAGAGCAGGAAGTTAGCATTGCTTCGGTCCAACATGGAGCGCGTAACCTCCATCACCTCAGTTCGCACCTTACACACAGCCGGCTGAGCCATCTGCACATCGCCTGAAACACACACACACACACACGTACACACATACACACACAAGTTAACCTCAATTAGACACCATAACAGTTTACCTCACGTTAGCTTGCTTGCTAGCCTTGCTTAAAATCAACTAATATTTTCAATTAACCATTAAAATGATTAAATACTGTGGTGAAAATGGTTAATAGACACACCATACATTTACCTAACATTCTAGTAAATTTTTTAGCTACTTACTATGTACAATAACATTATCATTGACTAACATAATTAATTAGCTAGCTACCACTAGTGAAGTGCGGTGTTTCAATAGCTAGCTAACTTAGCATTAGGCAGTTATATCTAGTATTTCATGCTAAGCACTACATCGAGACCAAGAAATGAAAAAAATCTAATTTAACTTTAAGCTCCGTTCTTGCTGACCCAGGGAGACCTGTTATGCGGTAAAATCAGGACACACACACACACACACACATTCTGTCCTGCTATGAACTGGAACTGGATTCCCCACATGTCAGTAGTAGACTGGACTAACAGCGCTACACACACAAACCATAACTTACGCCCTCAGCTCTGTCAGAGTGTGTGTACACTCAAGAGTGTGTGTGAGAGCGAGTGAAGAGGATGTGAAGAGGACACTCAAATCGCTGTGTGTGTGTGTTTGTGTGAAGAAGGTGGCCTAAGGACAAGTGGCTAGACTGAACGCTGACTCGGAGACATGCAGACGGCCGACAAGTACCAAACTAAATGTGCACTCACACACACACGCACACACACACACACAGACACGCGCACACGCACACACACAGACACGCGCACACACACACAGACTCGCACATACAAACGAAATGTGCCTAAAAGCCACTGTGGAGCAGAAACAGCTCAAAAAAACAGTAACTAGCAATATTCGGGGAAGAAGACAAAAGAGGGACAGAGAGAGATGGAGGAAGACAAAGAGAGGAAGGGAAGCTGGGAGCGGCTCTCACCGAGACTTCTGGGAAGGCGTTTATGCGTTCCATTTGAATGATCCTCGTCCTCTTCTTCTTCTGGAAAGAACAGACAGACAATCAGGCTGTGTCCCAAATGCCAAATCTCATGCAAGTAGTATTAATAGCAATCATTTTATCAAAGATATCCAGGTGCACTATATTGTTTGTTCACCCAGGTGTTCCCTGATTGGCGTTTTGATGGACACATATAAACAGAATAATTTTTTGTGTTTAAGGTCCATAAACTAAGCTCATTTACTTTATACAAACATTATAAATCTATTTGCAATGACAAGGTATTCCTTAAAAAAGAAAAAAGTGTTCTTTATAAAAGACTTCTTCTCGTTGAAATGATTGTTGTTTAGCTAAAATATTCCAACGAAAACGTTTGGTAATGCTAGCTTGCTTATTTAATAGCAGGTTAAACCAAACTAGCTAGCTTTAAAAAAGAAATTCAATTCATTTCGATCTGGCTAATAATTATGAAGTTTCATGTTGGCTACGCTGGTAATCGAATCATTCTTCTCATGAAACAAAACTGTTTTGTTGCTAACATTGTATTAAAATTTAGAAATAAATTTGTAGATGCAATGCCCATTAAGTGCTGAGAAATTAAAGAAAACGTAACAGTTTCACTTGCTAGCTGCCAAGTTTAGTACTAGTATAGGAAGTGGAAGCTAGTTCATAGTTATATAGCTAAGACTACAACGACAGGAAAATTTTCTTAGCTACGTAAAAGGGATACTTTTAATTAATTAATTTATTTTTAAGGTTCTACTTGTAAGCCCTTCTGACGGGAAAACACAGGAAAACCGAATAACACTTAAGGTTTCTAAAGAGGCATGAACCATAGCATTTCGTAAAACTAGGATAAACATCATAGTATCATAGTAGTTAATGATAGTGGTTTTCAGCTAAAACAACATTGGGACTTCACTGGGAATGGCGAAGTTTCACGAAATTGCAGTTTCGGAATTCTGGGCTTTGTTCACATTTTCACTTTGTACTTTATGAGGTTACAGATTACGCCTGTACCTAATCTGTACGAGTTTTAAAAGTTGTCGTGCTACTTGTGAAAAGTTTTGTTTTAGCCCCGCCTCCTCAGCCCTCTGGAGCTGTCTGCTTGCATTGAGTCAATCAAAACATTACAATAGTGAAATCCATCAAAATCCTCTAGCTGTAATCATAAGTGTTAGGGCTGGATGATATATAATATCGATATTACAATAAATTACAATGCAAAATGACAACTGACCAAAATCAATACACGTGATGTAGCTGACTGGATACTAACATCTATTTCTTTACTCTTTCTTATTACAGTACAATTTTGTGTAAATTAAAATATTACCAAAACCATAATTTTTTGTAGACTTTTCAAATACAGCGCTATACACTTGCCAGAAATTTGTTAGCAAGCTAAATATTGTGATGCATATTTCCATAGAATGTAAAAATGTCCTTTGGAATTTTAATTAAATGGAATTTAATTAATTAAGATATAATTTGTAATGTAGCTAACGACCTAAAAACCAGCAATTCATAACTAAGCGTGAAATTTGTTCGCACGTCAATTTTGATTTATACTGAATTATATTGATTTAAGACATCAGTGCTTTTCTGTGACTTCTGAAACTTTTACAGATTTACAGACATGATAATGATAATGGATTTGCAAGTCGTAAAATTGCTGCAATTTCAGTCACTGCATTTGCATACTATTTTGATCGAAGTTGAGTTGACGAGCACAAAGCCTTGTCAAAATGTCCACTAGCGTATTGGATATGCTAATTACTGACGATGTAACATAAAGCTGAATTTGATTGCCAGTAGTTAGGTTTGATACTGGAACAGAACTGAAACATCCTTTGCGGCCTCGAGTCGATCTGTACCATGTTTGTGGCATTGTGATGTTGGGGTGTGTGTGGTTTAGTGACGTTGGGCTTTAATAGCGATACCGCTAACTTTTTTTAGTCGCATTGTTCATCGTCGCACATAGGAAACTGTGTTGTTTGTACAATCGCTGCTCTTTATTCCCTGAGAGCAGGCTGGCCTCCAGCTGGCCATCAATATGAACCAATGTAATAGCACAATCTGTCAATAAGAATGTGTGTGTGTGTGTGTGTGTGTGTGTGCGCGAGCTAGATGATATATGTATTTGAGATCAGTCTAGACCTTGCTCTCAGTTTGAGTCTCCCATCTTTGTGTGTGTGTGTGTGTGTGTGTGTGTGTGTTGGCAGGGGGAGTTAGTGCAGGAGTGTGTGTGTTAAGGGTGTGTGTGTTTGCTGCACTAACAACATGTGGCTCACAGCCGGCTGAAGCCTGAACACACACTGTGTGTGTGTGTGTGTGTGTGTGTGTGTGTGTGTGTGTGTGTGTGTGTGTGTGTGTGTGTGTGAGCCTCCCATGGCTACAGCAATTATTGTTGTACAGAAGAGAGGAGTCTGGTGTATGGCGTACAATGGCCTGGCCTTGTGTGTGTGTGTGTGTGTGTGTGTGTGTGTGTGTGTCCATTAAACCAAAAGCTGCAGTGGGCTCAAGGTCATTGCCATTGTCCCTGTCTTCAGCCACTGGCTTTTTATGCAATTATTACTGTCTCACACACACACACACAGAGCAATATTATCATAATATTAAATTCTGTTAAAATATACAGTTTATTTTAAGTGTGCACATATTGTAAATAAATTTGCATGTATTTGCATATTTAAACTTACAGTACTGACTCTGTTGTTGTTGTTGTATATGTGTGTGTGTGTGTGTGTGTGTGTCCGCTTTACCTACGGAGTGAACGTCCAGCAGCTCCTGTAGGTCCTTCATGGATGAGATGGGAGAGTTCATCACCAAATTCACCAGAGACAAAGGGACAGGGTCCTAGTGAGAGAGAGAGAGAGAGAGAGAGAGAGAGAGAGAGAGAGAGAGAGATCAGTGAATGTTGGCCTGAAGGTAAATGTTTTAAAGTGACTTTGTATACACACACCCACACACACCTGTAACACCTGCAAGCTTCCATGACTGACAAACAGAGAGAGAGAATGTTTATAGAAGAACATACCTGTGTAAATTTTGCCAAACTTTAATGGAGCTCTACTTTGATGTCCTCTGTGTGTGTGTGTGTGTGTGTGTGTGTGTGTGTGTGTGTGTGTGTGTGTGTGTGTGTGTGTGTGTCCGTATTAGAGCAAAAATACAACAAGCACCTTAGCAACTGCCCAAATAGGCAACACATACACACACAAACACACACACACGACATCAAAGTAGAACTCCATTTAAGTTCACCATTCACACACACACATGATTATGAGTAGTTGGGCTTGAAAGATAGTCACCTCTGCAGTAAACACACACACACACACACACACACACACACACACACACACACACACACACTTGTTTCATTTATAAATTACAAAGCTACATAGAAATTGATGAACATCAAAGTCCATTAACATTGATGTATGTAAATAATTCAGTAATGTGACTTTCAAACAATTTTTTATGCTTATTTTTATTTAATATTACATCACCATAACTGAAAATATTATGATACTGTACGAAATTGCATTTTTTAGTATTAGTTTTGCTGTTTTATATCGCAATATTACAGTGAAATCGAACAAGCACAATGACAAATTACCTTGCTATCTATCTATCTATCTATCTATCTATCTATTTATCTATTTATTTATTTATGTATTTATTGATTCCTTTAACAGCACATTGTGAAGATTATTATTCCTTCCTAAAAGCCAGCAATTACAATTTAAATATTACATTAACAAGATAAAATAACGAATCTCGTTACCAAGAAACCGCAAAGTCCTGAAGATATCGGGAAACGTACAGCCTTGACCTGACACTGGAGACTCCTTCCATAAATGTTAAATAACTAATGGATGTCTGGATGCGAGTCCATCGCAGGGCATCTCACACACACACACACACACACACACACACACACACACACACACACATTTAGCGCAGCCAATCCATCTACCAGCATGTTTTAAGGAAGTGGGAGGAAACCAGAGAACCCAGAAACCCACACAGGAACCCACATGAGAAAGTCCACAGGCAGTAACCCAAGCTCAAGATCAAACCGAGGACCTGGGAGCTGTGCGGCCGCAACACAACCTCACGTCATGTTTATATATTACATCTACTTTGAAGTGTAGTTCGAACAAATCGCAAACATTCACACAATCCAGAAACAAAAGCATGTGATTTTGTCAAAGTCATGCTTTAAACCACATTACACAGAAACATGAAGTGTGTAACATGATGCTCATTTCGCAAGTCATGTTTCTATGGCAACGAGTAACAGTACAACAATGTTTGTAAAGACAATTTCTGTTTTTCAGACATTCAGTGTTAATACGAGAAACATAACTACAGTGTAAAATTATCATAGTCAGGTCTGTACCCTATGAAATAGCTAAAGTGAGGGCTGTGTGTGTGTGTGTGTGTGTGAGAGACTAATAATGTTAAGCTGGTGATAGATGTTCCAGTGAAAACTCTGCACCCGTTAACCAACACACACACACACGTGCGCACAATAAATCAGTGTGTCAACCAGTTCCATCCCTCGAGCCCTGACAATCTAAGTGAGGACCCATCAGAACACTCCCATGCCACAGCGCCCAGCTGAATCGTGGGATACTGGAGCCACAGGAATGCTAATAGTCTGCTGCGGAGAAGAGGTGAGGGGATCGGGCTATAATTACAGGCCCGAATTACTTCGCACACACACACACACACACGTGCGGCACTCTGCCGAACCTCGTGGCAAACCGCCAGAACGCTGAATCCAGACATAAAGAAATCCTGTATGCTGATCTTGGCAGGTGGCTCAGACGTACACATATAGCCTGCATAGATTCCTCACGTCACACAAATAGGTCGGGAGATGATGGACAGGTCGATGAAAGCAGAGGGCGATGAAAGAAGGGCTGGGATTCGGTTTAAAACTGCACTCAAAGCCGATAGTCGTCATCATGCTAGTACAGGCGGAATGCGGGTGAGCGTTACTTTTCACAAGGTGTAGCACTATATTTAGCTTCGAATACGTTATTGTTTTTCAAGGTTATACCACAGTGCTGTTGAATTCTCGATTCTGATTGGCCAGTAGGTGTTGATTATTTATTTTGTTTATAACAGACAGTAATGCATCTGCAAATCGCAGGTTTATACCAAAGTGCCTATTCTAATATCCATTATCGTCTCTATAGTATCAATTCCTACAGACGAACACGCTACGTAAACGGATTAAAAATGTGCGCAATCGTTGATAATGGTGACGTTTCTGTAAGGAGATTTTTATTTTACATTTATGGAAGGAGTCTCGAGTGTCAGCGCTGGAACTTTACAGCGCAGGAAGCCGACGTTAGCTTTCAATTTAACTGAGATGAGTGATCTCGCATTCTCGCGTTAAAAAATAATTTAAAAATTTGAAGACAAATGAATATTTATAACAACTAGTCATAAAATGTAATTCCTGAAAATTAGGATGCTGGGGGAAAAAAACGACTTTAGCCAATAACTAATTTTATTTACCCATCAATATCTATTGCGAAGCACTGCTTCCATTAGGATGTGTTTTTCAGCACACACACGTCATGTTTCCGAGAAAAACGAAATCCAAAACGTTACGTGACTGAGCCGTCCACATGTTACAAATCCCACAGATTATCTATTTTGTCGCTTATGTAACACAGATCGCAAACCTTCTGCTTCGACTGTTGAGCTTTACCCAGAATCCAGTGACCCGCCGATGAACTTTTAGGCTTTGAATCTGATGGTAGAGAAGAAAAATCTGTAGCTGTTTTATCAGTTCTGGTGGGTGATGTAATGTTTAACATGAGGCGGTGGGATTAAAAGCAAAGCATGAATGAGGGATTTACTTCTGAGCCGAATCAGTGTATGTGCATGCAGACGCGTGTGTGTGTGTGTGTGTGTGTGTGTGTGCACTCAATTATAGCACCTGTCATAAAAACACCACATCTGTTCTCAACCATAATCCAGCACTGACCCTATAATCACTGCATAGTGCATGATTTTGGAAGTGAGCCATTTTGCAGGCAGTATTGCACAGACTATCTGAAATCCCATAATACACCACAACAGGTCGTGTCCAGATAATCTGCGATGTACAGATTACCCATAAAGCACTGGGCTATTTGAAATGACCTAAATGTCCACAGCTATGGCTCTGTGATGGTGTTTATGTTGCCTATATAGTGAATGAAATGTGTGGTTTGGGACATGTCCTTATATGGCACTTGTACCTCACACACTTCTACCTGTTCCACTGTCCAACACTCTTGTGTCCTGCTCCAAACTCACACACTTGCATCTTGTTTGAATCACACTCATAACCTACTCCAATTACACACACTCAGAACCTGCTTTGATCTTAGACATGCACACACACACACACACACACTCTCTCTCTCTAAGCTTACTCCATTCTCACACACTCGTGTGCCAGGACTTGTGCCCTGCTCAGAGCTCACACATACAATACCTGCTCCAATTACACACACTTTACACACACTTTACACACACTTTAGACTTACTCCGATCTTACACACTAAGGTCCTGTTCAAATCTCTCACAATCAGGACCTAATTTGATGCTCTGAACCTGCTCTAATCACACACTCAGGATCTTACACACTCCGGTCCTGTTTAAACCTCACACACTCACTCCGGTCCTGTTTAAACCTCACACACTCACTCTGGTCCTGTTTAAACCTCACACACTCACTCTGGTCCTGTTTAAACCTCACACACTCACTCCGGTCCTGTTTAAACCTCACACACACACACACTCTGGTCCTGTTTAAACCTCACACACACACACACACACACACTCTGGTCCTGTTTAAACCTCACACACTCACTCCGGTCCTGTTTAAACCTCACACACTCACTCTGGTCCTGTTTAAACCTCACACACTCACTCCGGTCCTGTTTAAACCTCACACACTCACTCCGGTCCTGTTTAAACCTCACACACACACACACTCTGGTCCTGTTTAAACCTCACACACACACACACACACTCTGGTCCTGTTTAAACCTCACACACTCACTCCGGTCCTGTTTAAACCTCACACACACACTCTGGTCCTGTTTAAACCTCACACACACACACTCTGGTCCTCTTTAAACCTCACACACACTCTGGTCCTGTTTGATCCTCACACACACACACACACACACACAGGACCTGTTCGATCACAGTTGCTCTCCTCCAGCTCCCATCTCACACACTCAAACCTCACACATAGATAGATAGATAGATAGATAGATAGATAGATAGCATTTATTGTCATTGTATTTCTACAACGAGATGAATGGAATGACGGGTCACATCTTCCCCCTATAAGGAGAGAAGAGGTCCTTAAAGCAGCCATATAGCACTACATATAGTGTGTGTGTATATATATATATATATATATATATATATATATATATATATATAAATATATATATATAATGTGCGTGTGTGTGTGTATGTATTAGAAAATGCATTTGAGATTGAACCCAGAGACGAAGAAAAGAGGCTCGAGCCCTCGAGCAGCGGTGTGACGTCACGTCGGGCTTACCTGCGCGCCGCCAAGTCGCAGACACGCCACGAGCGCGACGAGCAGCACGACCCACGAGCTCATCTCTCCGTCCAGCCTCGAGAGCCCTGCGAGTCCCGCGAGCGGGTGGGCATTTAGGAGAGCGCGCGCGCGCTGCAGGCAAGAACCGGCTGCCACCCCCGCCCCGGGGCACGCGCTTGTTCGCCGTTAGCGAAAAAAAATAAACAAATAAGTTTTTATTATTGTTATTTTTATTAATAATGTTGCTGCTGCGTTTAATTCCAAACGAGCGTCTGGTCTTGAGCGCTTGGCATTGCACGCAAAGTGAAAGCAGAGCTCCTTAAAAGGCTCGCGCGCTATCCGAGAAATGTCAACCGCAAGCTGACTAGAGTTCCGTTAATAACGGCATCGCAAGTCCCAAGTGCAGTCCCAAGTGCTCAACCCCGTAAAGTCAAAAAACAAACCCAAAAAAACAAGAAAACCCCAACAAGTATCCAAGCTCATGAAAGACAAGTGCAGAAATGAATGCTCCTTTCGCGTGCAGCCCGTTATGAAGCGTCTTATGACCTCTATAACGCTGTGAAGTGTATCCGTGTCTCTCGGTTGTAACGGGAGCTCAGGTGTTTGTGGTCTGAGCTCCGCGCCGCTCTGCTTGCACCGGGACTCAGAGCTGTATGCAAAAGAGAAAGAACCTCCCTCCCTTTGCTCTGATTGGCTCTACGAGAATAAAGGGGCGGGGCTTTGCGTTTCATATAAGGACGACTGTTCTTAAGAAGTGGGCGGTTCCTTCTGCTTATTGAAGCAAGTTGAATCAATTCAAAAAGAATCAATTTTAACAATGAGATGTCTCGTGTTTTGTGAAACAATTGAGCTGGCTCCAATTTTAGGAACGAAAGTTTACAATTTAATATTTAAATCAATTTACTGTATTTAGATTTGTTAAAGGTGCAGTCAGAATGTTACATTTCATAATATTTGGTGATGTTTTATA
Source organism: Pangasius djambal (assembly GCA_022985145.1). Classification (NCBI taxonomy): domain Eukaryota; kingdom Metazoa; phylum Chordata; class Actinopteri; order Siluriformes; family Pangasiidae; genus Pangasius; species Pangasius djambal. The sequence continues at coordinate 16,701,592 of CM040999.1, read as the reverse complement.
TTACTCACAGCACAATAAGTATATTTGTTCTGAAGAGAACCTCTGGTTCTGGCACCACACCACTGTCCCATCCATAATCTTACTCATGCGTCTGGAGACCTTTCTACAAAGTTCATGCGTTCTAGTGCGAGGAGCTTCCACTTGAGGCTTGTGGAGAGATGTGCAGATTTGCGGTATACCAAAATGTTCAGGGTTGTGATCTTGTGTGATGAAATCAAATCAGTATCACTTCTCAATTTCCCACAATTTCCCCAAACCTCAATTTCCTGTTGTTTCTGCTAAATTTCCCTGTAAGTACAACGACATGACCTAGATGGTGTAAAGACAACACCAAAGCTGTCTGATTGGACGCTTCAGTCTGAGATGATGCCATCTCAAAATGTGCAGTGTGAAAGTGTGAGTCGGGGTAGACGCTGGGCCTTGGAGACATCTGTTAAGTAAGGAATAAAACATTTTGGGGTGTGCTGGAAATAGGAAGATAATCCGTTATGGGGTGGTGTGATAAAGTTATTGCTACTACCCTGAAGTTATGGAGCTGTCCATCAGAATGTTGTGCAGTGACATCAGATCCCACGTCCTGTGTGTTCTGCTCCACAGCAAAAGTAAAGATCCTGGAGCTAATGAAGTTCCCAGAACTACTCCCCAGGAACTAATCCAGTCCTGGTTTTTCTGGGGCCTGAAGTTCCTGAATTTCTGAAAAGTTCCTGGATTCCTGAAGAGCTTCATGAGGTGGAAACAGTCCATCTGTTCAAGGCAACAGTTTTGTACAAAGTCCAAGATGCTAGTTAAGTCAAATGGAGGTCAAGAAAGTGCCATGCTAGTCACAAGTATGGAGATTAGCATCATATTGATACAGGCCCATTTTAAATGCTAGACCAGCTTAGCTAGCTATGTTAGCGAATTTTATCTAGTTAATGTTACTAGAAATAAGTCCATGTTGCTACCCTGAACAGGGAACCCTTAGACCTGAAGCATCTTGTTTGGACTTTGACTTGACTCCTTGGGTTTTTTTTTTTTATCTTCAAATGTACGCTCTACTGTCCAAGTTCATCATCACATGTGCCACTGGAAGTCAGAGATCATTAGGGCACACTAGTACCTACATTGATACCCCTTGACATCGCCCGTCCCCACCCCCACCCCCAACCTCCAACCTCCATACTGCCGTGCAAGTAGGCAGGAAGTGACAGTGGTGTTTAGCACGTCTCTAGGGGGCTATTTATAAACCCACTGACCTTTCATATCCGCGTGCGATGAATGATTGACATGACAGACGTTGTTGTGAGAGATGGGAGTGACCTTAATCGCAAAACTCACCTGCAGCTGCAACGCTGTTACTGTGTTACTGTAATACCGCAATTTAATATGTAACCATGTATGTTTACTGTGTGTGTTTACCGTACATTAAATTTATATTTTGTTACCGTATATCATTTTGCAACTGTAATACTCTAGATTGTTGGCATTTTTTGGGGCATAGCATCTCTCCCATTCTGAAGGCAACGCTCCTCTGAGCTCATTAGGATTTATGGCAGAATCGCCTGTCCTCCTGTCCTACAGTTGACATGAGTGTACACTCCAGTATCAAAATTTACACTAGCATACTGACTTCAAGTCCAAACCAGGTCTAAGGACTCCTTGATATATGTAGCAACATATGCATATTTTATACGCATATACACATAAGTAATGTTGGCTAGCTAACATTCGCTAATATAGATATCTAAATTGGTCTAGCATCCCATAATTCTGTCCACTTTAAGTTAAATATGAACTAGCTATAGTATTCTAATGTAATGTAATTCAGTGTAACTAACTAATGTAATGTTATGCAATTAACTAGCTCCTGAAATGTAGCTAACAAACAAATGTAAAGAACTAGCTAAAGCAATGTAGCGAACTAATATAATGTGATACAATGTAACTAAAGTAAGGAAATGTACGTAATGTAACTATTCAATGTAATGTAAATAACTAGCTAAAGTAATGATCTAAAGTAATGTAACTATGTAATGTAGCTAACTAGCTAATGCAAAGTGATACAATGTAACTAACTTAAATAATGTAACTAGCTAATGTAATGTAATTCAAAGTAACTAACTAATGTAGTGCAGTTAACTAGCTCCTGTAACGTAGCCTCCAAACTAATGTAATTAAGTAGCTAAATTAATCTAGCTAACTAGCTAATGTAATGTTAGTAACTAGCTAATGTAAAGTACCTATCTAATGAAATGTAATGAAGCTAACTAGCTAATGTAATGTAACGATCTAATGGAATGGAATGGAACTAATAAACTAAAGTAATATAAAGTAACTAAACAACTAGTGTAATGAAATTGAATTAGCTTATTTAATGACCTCACAGCATACGCAGCTAGCCACCAAATTGCTAGCTAGTCTTTATTAGATAACTGGGCAGCTAGCTATGTTATTCAGTGAACAGTGGACTACAAAAATAGTTGCCACTAGTTTCTAGTAGCTACATCAGGCAGGCTAATAAACTATATTTGTATTACTGGAGTATAGTGAAGTGCCATGTATGAATGATTCGTTCTTTTTGAACAACTCTTCTAAGCGAACCATACAATTCCCCAAGCAATTTTTAGTGACACTTTTGTTAAGATGCTATGCTAAGGTTTCTGTCATCTAGCATAAGATTTCTAAGACATCTGACATAAACACACTTTTCTGAGGGGTGAATCTTGATGTGCAACGTTTGATTCACTTAAGCTTCACTTGTTGAATCATCATGAAACACAGAAACTTCATGAAACACAGAAATCCCACCAACCACACAAGTTGGTGAAATGTTTCACAAAAATGTCATTCAGAATTGTGGTTTTGTTGTTAAGCTGATGTGACTCATTAGTTAGTCTGAGGACGCTAGTGAGAGTATTTTAGGTTATCAGCAGGGTTTCTGGTTTTCCTGTGGAATTGGACTTTTTAGACTCACTGCTGAAGGTTGATATTTTTTCGACACTATAAAGAGACGTGCTGGCAGACACTAAGGTTACATATTTTACTTTATATTATTTTTACTTTAGTCAGCTGTGTTTTCTGTTGCTTTATTTATCTCTGAATAACAAAAGTGTAGCTTGGTACATTTTGTATTAGAATGTACAGCATAATTCGTGACTGAATTTTAGTGTTTATTTGCAGCTATTGTATATGTGCACTATATTTACAGGATATTTACAGATATATTAACACTATATTTACATTATATTTACACCACATTTTTGATTGTATTTCCAGCGATACTTACACCACATTTACACCTATACTTACAGCCATATTTACACAATATGTATACCACATTTAGATCTATATTTACACTAAATCTACAGCTACATTTACATTATATTTACGCTATATTTACACTATGTTTACAGTACATTTACAGCTATATTACGCTATATTTACACCAGCGTAAAACTAGTGTCCATATAGTTGTGAATGTGGTTTAAGTATAGTGTAAATATAATGTACATGTAGCTATAGATATAATGTAAATATACAGTAATGTAGATGTAGCTGTAGATATATTTACATTATATTTACACCACATTTATGACTGTATTTACAGCTACATTTACATTATACTTACAGCGATACTTACACCCCATTTACAGCTACATTTACAGCTACACTTGCACCATATTTATAGCTATATTTACACAATATGTATACCAAATTTAGATCTATATTTACACTAAATCTACAGCTACATTTATATGCTACACTTACACTATGTTTACAGTACATTTACAGCTATATTTACACTATATTTACACAAGCGTAAAACTATTGTCAATATAGTTGTGAATGTGGCGTAAGTGTAGTGTAAATATAATGTAGTTGTAGCAGTAGATGTCTTTATATTTATACTTACACCACATTTATAGCTACATTTACACTATATGTACAGCTATATTTACAATATATCTACAGCTACATTACTGTACATTTACATTATGTATTATATACAGCTACATTATATTTACACTATACTTATGCCCCATTCACAACAATATTGACACTAAACGTACAGTGCATTTACAGCTATATTTACACTATATCTCCACTATATTGTTGTTGTAAAGATTATGTTAGTAATATATAGTGCATTTAAATGAGTATAAGTCAAATCAGTGACATTACTGTTACATACAGTTTTACAGTTGTAACTTCTTATTTCTACAGTAGTTTACTGGCAAACTAAAGTATATGACTGTAAAAAAAGTTACAGTGCAGTGCTTCCACTATATCACTATAATATTAATGTAACATTTTGTTTTCTACAAAAGTGCATAAGTGTTTTATTGCCATATGAGTGCATTACTTCAGTATTGTGTAATATCGCATTACTTTACTACATGTATGTATGACATCAACCACTCACACAGTGAGTCAGTTACACAATAAACAAACCAGTTAAATGCAGTTTGTAGTAAGAACAAGAACATGTTCACTGACATGGAGACGTAATTAGTGATGACTCCACCTTCTATAGGATGCACTCATTGTGTGTGCTCCAACATTTACAGAAACGTGTGTGTGTGTGTGTGAACGTAATCCATGATCCATCAGACGTGTAACTGGCTCTGATGTGTATGTCTGATGATGTGGTTAATCGGGTGTGTAATTGTGGCGGCGTTCGCTGTGTGTGATCTCTCAATGCATTTTTTGTTCCTAATGTGTGTGTGTGTGTGTGTGTGTGTGTGTGATGAGAAACCAGGGCCAAGCCTTTTGTTCCAGAGTTTGTAGATCATTCAGTCTCATTCAGTGTCTTTCACAGTGAAGTAGATGAAAGGAGAAGGACAGACAGGCAGAGAGAGGAAGAACTGAGAGAAAGGTAGAACAAGGACAGAGAGAGACAGGTAGAGTGAGGAACAACAGAGAAACAGGTAGAGTGAGTAAGGACAGATAGATAGGCCTCATGAGGAAGGACAGGAAAACAGGTGTTGTGAGGAAGGACAGAGCGACAGATAGAATGGAGAAGTTGAGAGAGAGACAGATAGAGTGGGGAAGGAGAGAGGTGTGTAGAGTGAGGAAAGCAAAAGAGATGGGTAGAGTGAGGATGGAGAGAGAGGAGGGGGGAAAAGACAGGGGAAGTGGAGAGAGACAGGAAGTTAGAGACAGATGAAGACAGACAGAAAGAAGGAAGGAGAGACAGGCAGTAAGACATAGAGGGAGAGACAGACAGGAAGAAGGAGAAAGAGAGAAAAAGAAGGAGGGGGAGGCAGGTAGAAAAAGGAGGGATTAGACAAGTAGAGAGCAGGATGAAGACAGGTGGAGACAGATAGACAGGTAGATAGAGAAAAGGAGAGAGAGACAGGTAGAGAGACAGAGGGAGAAACAGATAGAAAGAAGGAGGGAGTTATATGAAGAAAGAAGGAAGATGAGAAGGAAGGGGGAGAGACAGGAAGAAAGAAGGGGGAGTGACAGGTAGAGAAAGAAGAAGAAAGACAGCAAAAGAAAGAAGAAGAAAGACAACAAAAGAAAGAAGGAGGGAGAGACATGTAGAGAAAGAATGAGAAAGAGAAAAGTAAAGAAAGAAGGAGGGAGGGAGAGACAGGCAGAGAAAAAAGGAGGGAGGGACAGCTAAAGAAAGAAGAAAGAAGAGACAGATAGAAAGAAGGAGAGAGAGACAGGTAGAAAGAAGAAGGGGCAAATATTACTAGGGGAAGATAGAAAGAAAAAACAGAGACAGACAGACAGACAGACAAGATGAGGCATCTCATATCTCTGGGTATAAATGAAAATCTGTGTGCGTGTATTTAGATAAAGACAGTTACCCATAAACCCCTGTTCCCAAAAATTCCTTCATCTCTCTCTCTCTCTCTCTCTCTTCATTGGTCTCTCATTATTACTGAACATTGCTAAACATCATTTACCACACGGTCTCCCGATGGAAACTTGTGACAATTCGCTTAGTTAGCAGGAAGTAGGCAGGACGTAAGCAGGGTTAGCATTTAGCGTTTACATTTTAGTTTTATCTTATGACTTCACGTGTGCAAAATTCTGACCAAATTGATAACTGAAATAAACAACAGGAAACTGGTTTACAGGTGGGCGGGGTTTATTGATCGAAGGAGGCTGTCATTGGCTGGGAGACTGAAAACAAACAGAGACAGGAGGAGAGAGAAAGTTCAGTTCTTTATACAAATGTTTGTTTGTTTGTTTGTTTGTTTGTTTGTTTGTTTCGGAGTGGAAAGACCACAGCCCCGCCCTCTGAGCGCTGCGATTTTTCACACACATTCACCTTAATAAACTCAGTGTAGAAGTAAAATACAATTAACTTCTCTCACAACCCAATAAATGTTTGTGTTTTATTTTTATGTATTATTATTTTTATTGTTATTTTTTTAACATTTGGTCTGGGCAAGACGTTCCCTCTGAGGTCATGCTAGCTCCTGGACTTTGCACAGAGCTTCATGTGGAATAAATGATGATATGGATGTTAAATCACTCTTCATTCTGTAGAAGCCACGCATAATTTGGGGGGATTTCAGTCAGATTACAGCGAGTGATGTTTCTGCAGCGGCTAGCTGGGAATTTCTTTTTCGGAAAACAATGGCGGAGCCGCTGGCTCTGTGAAACGGCCTTGGCTTTCTTTCTCAATCGTTCCATGGACGAGGGGAGAGGGAGGGTACCGACTCGCATTGTTTGTATTTTCCCGAGTCAACATGAGAGGAAATGAACACAGCGGCTAAATATACAAACGGTGCATTGTGCTAGCAGAGAGCAGCTGCTTGCAGGAACAGCGGGCGGATATGAAGCCGTGCTAACGTACGGACACGGGATGGATGGATGTTGGGATGAACCAGTGGTGAAGGAGATGTAGAGAGAGGACAGAGAGAGGCGATGGACACGTCATAAGTGTGAAGAGTGTGTGGTTTTTTACCATGAATGGATGTCCAGTCTTCAGCTCCTTGGGAATCACCCAAATGATTGCGTGTGTGGGAATCACCAGTTCAGATTTGAGAAGAAAACAGGAAGTGATGATTATTTTCCCGCCATTCGGTCACCAGGAGTTTAAATCTTCCTGGTTTCAGTAAAGACCAAGACCTGAAGAGTCTTATAAGAACAAGAACAACACTTAGGTCAACGTTAACCAAAGTTAGCCATGCTCCGTGACAGAACTACAAAGCTAAGTGTAGTTAGCTAGCTTTTCTAGCTAGCTTAGCTTATAGCAGTTTGGCATCTAACTCATTTTGTAAATCACCCCGTTGTTGATTATTTTCCAACAAACGTATTCTTTTCATTTTTTCCCTCTCTATTTGTCATCTGTATGCCACCATTTTATGTCACATGCACACTGATTTACCAGAATATTTGATGATGTTTCCATTCACACACACACACACTTCATATCCAGAGACAACACCACTATGCTAATTTCCACTCACCAATATTTAGCGTGCTCCTATAAATACAGACGAGGCGAGGCACAGATATCGAAATAGTACAGCAGCATCATGTGTGAGTTTGTGTGTCTGGTGTGACACAGACCGTGTGACACGGTGATATGAAGTGATACTGTTTTGTGAGCTCCGGCCTACAATGGATATAAAAAGTCTACACACCCCTGTTAAAATTGCAGGGTTTTGTGATGTAAAATTGAAACCAAGATAAATCATTTAGATAAGAGATAAGTCCATTTTGTCCCAGCAGGAGTACCAGTGGAACCTAACCTGAATTCTGGTTCTCTTTGTCTGTCCCAGCTAATGATATCACTACAATTATGTTAAGCAAAAAATTTCAGAACACTGTTGAGAAAATGAGAAAATGAGAAAATGAATGTTCTTGGAACCAGTGGTTTCTAGAAATCGTTCTGGGAACCTAAAATTGCTAGACGTATTACCTGGTCTAGCTACCAAGTGTAAGTCAGTAATTTCTCTGTTATTATAAGCAGATCTTTAAAAAACAAGGCTTTAAAATTGTCTCTGATGTAAGTAATTGTGTAAATGTGTAATGATGTAAGTATTGTGGCATTTATGTTGACATGAGCACATTCTGTCAAGTTTAAAACACAAAGCACAGTAGCAGAGCTTGTAAGGTTTTTTTTTTATGTATTCATTAAAGCAGTGTAGAAAAATATCCCAAGATGGGAGTTTTTACCCACAGTGCTTCTGAAATCGACATAATTGTAACTTCATTTGCTTTTTGAGGCCTGTTTAAGCATATTTTCACAATAAAATAATAATTAATCAGTGCAATGTCACCCTCACAGCTGACAAATTTCCTACATGTGATGGCAAATCCCGCAGATACGACGGCCAACTTAAAGAAAACCCCCTTTATGCTTTGATTTGAAGCCCCAGGCCTTTGAAGAGCTTTAGGGCTTATGGACGAAACCCCTACACCTTTTTATCTCTCTTTTCATTTCATCTTGGCAGCCGTTCGAATGCTAAGGTTTGATTTCAAAACCTATTTTCCAAATATGCATGTTATAACCTGGGATCAGCACGAAGCCAGTGCTAAGTCTGGCTTTCTGATGTTCAACTCGATTTGGCATGATCTGATGTCTTGTATATATTTTATCTGCAATGTCATACCTTTATGACTGGCTGCCGAGAAACTAAAGAACTGAGCCAGTGTTTTTGCATTAAAACCCATATATAGAGTACATGTATGTACACAGTTACTGTTTAAGGTCCATCTACCCTGTGGCTCCACTTATTGGCCACTTCATCAGTATGGAGTAGAGACAGAACACTGCTTGAAATATGAATGGAGCAGTGCATAGCGCCCAACGTGACAGCTGTTATGTAAGTCCAGCACTACGATAAAAAGAGCCAATCACCTTGTTGGTGAAGATGTAAACAGAAAACAGCCAGGCCTATCAGATTCTCAGCGACAGTTCTTACTCATTTCTGATTAATGTTACTAAAATTTTCAGAACAGACACATTATGCTTTAATTTTCTCTCCAAGCAGCAGTCACAATTCATGACTACCCTGGCAAAAAAAACAAAAAAAAAAACAGCAGCTGCGCACTAGCTCCTGTTCTCTGGAACATAAGCTATTTAAAGGCAGCACCCTGGCTAATATCTTACTAACAGATCTTTCATTTTGGACTGGATCCCCCCTGAGATGAATATTTGTGAACTATAATGGAAATCAGAAGTAAAGCCAAGCCACAGGACCTAAAGGAAAGATTTAGGAAGCCTAACTGGCCATATGTAGACATCTATATGTAGACGCCATTGTTTTGCCCTGTGTAGTGCACGTATGCTGGGACCCGAAAGCCATTTGGCCTACTGTCTGGGCTGACAATTGCTGTTACCATAGAAACAGGCGTAAATATGGTTGGCATTCTCAAGCGCAGCAACCTGAAAAATATTTTTTATGTTACTGGACCCAAAAGCAACACCATTTTTGTCAGATTTTACCAATGACTTCAAATTTGTGTTTCAAACGTTATCTTGTTGATGCATTTTTGGTTTATGGCTCCCTCCTCATTCAAGTAGATAAGAGCCTGGTCTTTCTGACTGAAAATGACTGCCTGGAAGTGTTGCCAAGATGGCTGCCAAGTGGACAGACTATTCTAGAAAGGCTCATAGGTCACCTTGTAAGTGTACAATTAGTGACTGTAGCCCATTTGCACAATGATCCCAATCACCCCACCCCCCATCACCAGCCAGTGAAAAGGGACCACCTTATGCCAACCACTGACCAGATGTGATTTGAGTACAGCTTGGTGAGTTCGTGCCAGTTGACATTCACATGAGCCACAAATGCCATGCTGCAAAGTGCACGTTTCCCAGATTTAGGGAAACAGAGAATGCGAATAAAGGCATGTACAGGGCTTTTCTTGCTTCTCTTCCTCTCCTGAGCTTTATCAGGTGTGTACACAGCTAACTGGAGGTCATGCTCAGGAATTCTGAGGTTATATTCATGTTTCAGAGTTTCGGGTTGAAGTCTACACAGCTGGGAGGGGACGCTACATACCTGTGTACACGCACACACACAAACACACTTTCAGAGGCTTTGAGTGGTCAAATTCAAACATGTAGGCAGGTAATCGGATCTCACGTAGTCAGGCTTCATGTCGAAGATGCTCTCACGTCAGTGTCAAGGTCGAGGTCAAAGTCAGGATTGAACAGGATAATGAATGCTGTCAGGCCAAATATTCCAACAGATTAGCGAATGAGATTCCAACTGAATTTGAAATCACAAATGTAATGAGGTATTAACAATGCTGGGCTTCTTTGACATTGCAAACATTGACAGTTTGCTTAGCGATACAGTGCAGGTCAATATTAACCACTGGTAATTTAAAATAAAAAAAAATTATAGAAGTAATGTTGGGGACAAAAAGGCACTTCACTTAAACAGGAAAGGACATAGTAATGCGAGAAAAAAACTGTTTCCAGTAGTTAAATTTAACCCTTTGAATGTGAAAATCTTGGACTTGTTAAAAGCAAGACATTTGTCTCTCGTCTCTCCTTTGAGAAAAAAATAACAGCGGAACTTATTAAGAGAATATTAAGTCACAGTCACTCGGGACTGTTTTTTAAATCCCACTAATGGTTATTCTGTAGTCCCCAAAGCCAGAGTTCTATCATTCGTCATTCCTCTCTCTCCATCTCTCTCTCTCCCTCACTCTCTGTCAAGCTACACATGCTACTTCTGAGATGCCAGTGATCCTGATGCCCCTTCTGCTCCTCCTCGCTGCTTGACCCATCCTGATGCCCTACTTCTGGTTGGAGTTCTCATCGGTTGAGTTCGCTCGCTGTTGCTGGGGGTGGCCCCATATGGACGGCCTGAAGAACCATTTGGTTTGCTGGGGATGGTGCCACCAGGGGGCTGTGGAGATGGCTTGGGGATCTCATATGGGGAGCTGTACTGTAATGGCTTGGGACTGCGATTGCTGTGGTGGCTTTGGGGCTGCGGTTGCCACGAGCAGCTTCGTACTCAGGACTCCATCAGTGGACAGATTTTAACCAACCAGACTTCTTGCGGAAACTGTGATGAATTTATTGGTTGCACAATTGCACTATTTTTCCTTATAGTACACAATAATAGAAGGGATTTATTTATAATCACACTAGCTGCACCCAGATGAGGATGGGTTCCCTTTTGAGCCTGGTTCCTCTCAAGGTTTCTTCCTCATATCATCTCAGGGAGTTTTTCCTCACCACCGTCGCCACTGGCTTGCTCATTAGGGATAAATTCACAGTGATAAATTCAAATATTTACAATATATTTTTTGTGAATCCATTTATTTCTGTAAAGCTGCTTTGTGACAATGTCCATTGTTAAAAGCACTATACAAATAAAATTGAATTGAATTGAACTGAATTAAGTTATAGAGTCTGGCATGTTTTGTTAATTAAACGTGACCAAGAATCACCTACTGTGACAGAAAGAGGCCATTTTGACTGGTATGGCAGATGACTAGGCACAGATTTTGCAAGTTTATTTCATTTACTCACCACTAATTGCTTCACACAAAACTCTTTAATAACTTTTAAAGACAGGATTTTGTTTTCTGTTTTTCTATTCTATTTTTTAAATTCTGGTGATTGAAAAAGCTTATTGTGTTGCAAAAGTTTGTTTTCATGTTGGAGATTGCAACCTTCAGCGTTCTGAAGGTTGTAGCCCTGAAAATATACAAAAATGAAATTAGATGCTCCACTGCATGTGGGCGGCACTTCTCAGGCCAAGCATTGAGTTTCAGTCAAAAATCATACCACACCTCCTGTGATTTTTGTTCCAGTCTGGTGAAGAAAAGTCGTATACAAGAAGTTGACAGGAAGACTATGGTAACAACCATGGTAATATGGTAATAACCACTCTTTACAACCATGGTGAACAGAAAAGCATCTCAGAATGAGCAAACCTTGAAGCGGATGGGCTACAACAGCAGGAGAACACATTGGGTTCCACTCCAGTTAGACAAGAATAGGAATCTGAGGCCACACTGGGTACATGGTCACTAAAACTGGACAGTTGATCATGGGAAAAATGACCAGGTGAAGTTTTTCCAGCATTGCGCTGCTGCCACGTGATTGGCTGATTAGATCATTGCACGAATGAGCAGGTGTTCTTAATGAAGTATTTGGTGAGTGTATCTTGGCCAGAATTTGGGACCATTTTGTTAGACCTTCCATGACACTCTGAATTTCTTTAACAGCATGTTCCTTCCACCTGTGCAAGGTTCCACTTTTGCTACATAAGCAGGTCATTGGGAACTTTTCCCATCAGTTAAGATAGTGTACACCACCTGCAGGAAGTTTGCACAGGTAGATTATGCATTAAATTATCTTGACGGAAGAGTGTTATATGTAAGCAATGATAATGCACATTGCGATTAAAAAAAAAAAAGTTTGCACAGCTGCGTTGTTAAAGGCCATTTCGAAAAACCAAGAAGTATGAAATGCAAATCAGTATCACAAGCGATTATGTGATCTTGAAACTACTCTGTACTGCAAACACACCACTGGCCTGAAAATGGAAGTCTAATGATGTCATATTTTCTAAATGATAACAATTTTGCTAACACTGTGAATTTTCAAAGTCTAAACAGATGCTATCAGTGCCGATTTGCTAAAAGAGAAAGCTGCCTTTGTCTAGCATGGATACGAATTCCACATGAAAGCAGGTTCCTACAAGACTCTATTTAAATGTGTGTGAGTGATTCATATCTGCTCAGAATAAACTTCTAAAAGTGACTGAATATTGACCTTCAACCAAAAGTTTCCAGGACATGCTGAAATTAGCATTATAGAACATTATTGAGTCAGCCTAGCATTATTAAAGTATATTCTGTAATTGATCTAGCATCCCGAATCATTCTGGAATCAACGTAGCATTCCAAGAGTGGTTCCCGTCCTAAAGCATTAACCCACAAACGGCTCATATTCTATTAAAAAAAAAAAACAAAAAAAAAACTTAGAAACAGATCACAGTCTAGAATCACGAGATTAAAAGAAATTTTCCTCTAATATGTCCTGGTACAGCACTTATTCATGTTTACTTCGATGATGTGTAATGTCTCAGTCTTGTTTGCAGAGAGACAGCCCCATATCCCGATGCTCCCACCCCCGTGCTTCACTGTGAATATGGTATTCTTCAGGTCATACATGGAGCCTTTCTTTCTCCAAACATGACGAGCTGAATTATTGGCAAAGAGTTCTATTTTTTTCCCTCTGACCAGAGTATATTATTATAATGCTTTTAGACATGTGCTAAAAGTGTGAGTTGTAGGAATGGAGATGATTCTGGTGCACCGCATTGCTTGTTGTTCTCTGTATAACTTTTGTCCCTGCTGCTTTCAGGCCATCCTGCAACTCTTTTTCAAGTGACTGCTGGCTTCTTTCTTACTTCCCTTATCATTAGCGCATTGTGAAATCCTGCATGACACGTGTCTGGGGACTTTTAATTGTGGATTCACGATTTTTCTACCTGCATATTATTGAACTGATTGTACTGACAGGGACATTTAAGGTCCTCTTGCTCTGTAGCTTTTTCCATTCGAGTGTTGTTTAATAATGTTGTCCCAGAGAACTTTAGGAAGCTCATTCACCTTCATCATGATTTTTAATATAGGGTCTGAGATATGCACTGGACGTATATTAAATAACAAAAAACGAAAAAGCGTCCAAATGCTAATTTCCCCTGTCTGTAATTCTAAATGTCAAGTGAAAGAAAGTGAAGTGACTTGTGGCCAAGTATGGTGACCCATACTCAGAATTTGTTCTCTGCATTTAACCCATCCAAGTGCACACACACACACCGGAAGCAGTGGGCAGCCTTTTTAGCTGCTGCACCCAGGGAGCAGTTGGGGGATCCTTGCTCAAGGGTCTCACCTCAGTCGTGGTATTGAGGGTGGCAGAGAGCACTCCCCCAGTCATTCACTCCCCCCACCTACAATCCCTACCAGACCCAAGACTCAAACCCACAACCTTCGGGTTACAAGTCCGACTCGCGAAACCATTAGGCCACGACTGTCCCCGAGGTAGTATCCAAAATTATTCTGAAATTGTCTCTGGATTTTATAACATCATGGATTTTAGAACATTCTGGAATCAGTTTAGCAAGCTATGGCTTCAGGAGAAGCGGAAATGATTCTGGATCTATGCTAGCAGAAGGTATGCTAGAATGCTCTGGATCATGCAATGCTATCGAATGAAAGGAGAGTTTTTGCATTCACCGTGTTTGTGCTTGCAAAACTAAGACAACAGTGGAAAAATATAAATGTCGGATTTTAGATTTATGATTTATGAGCCGTTTATGCCTGCTCAGCCCCACCTCTTCTGGAGCTGAACCAAAGTCTGAACGATTCGACTTCAAGAGCTTTAGAGGCTCCTGGGAAAGTCCCACAATACAGAGGGTCTCTCTCTCTCTCTCTTTCTCTCTGTGTAAATTAATCATACAATATAAAAAAAACTTTAAGGGCATCCGTTTCACTGTTCCGTCTTTTCCTGCCGCAAGTCCTCAGAGGTTTAGGAAGTGGTGCCTGGGGGGGTCAGGAGGACTTTGGCCGCCCTCATACACTTCCCCACTCACACACACACACACACACACACACACACACACACACACACACACACTCACACTCACACAAATTTACCTCTGCTTATTCTCCTGTGCTGTGTTCCTGCAAAGAATAGAGTGCAGTGTATCATACAGGCTTGTACTAACAGTTTCAGGACTCCACTATAGTGTGTTGGTGTGTACACGTATTAAACTAGTTGTGAGGACCAAAAAAGGACCAAGCATCCCTACAATGAAAGTGTAGTGTCAACTGATTGTACCAAACGTCCTCACAATCACCCAGTCCTCACAATTTAATGTTGTGAAACGTCCACGAAACTAGTTATTTCCTGTTCTCACCACAAAGTGTACAACCCCTCTGTCCTCAAGAACTCAGGAAACTCAAAGTTACAGCTTTACATCTGACTGTTACAAAGGAGACTGGAGACTCCTTATATTAAATATTAAACATCTCAAATACAGGAATCTTCACCATATCAAATATTTCATGTTTTTTAATCTGTTTACATGGAGCATCCGCCTTACAAGTCCCTGTGAATGCGCCGTTGCTATAGAAACAATAACGTATTAGAACGAGTGCATTAATTCATATAAACCCACGATTTGTAGCTGGACCATAAAAAAATCAGAGAAAAACAATATTTCTGCATTGTTTTGAAGGCTAGAAAGGATCATAGCATTAAAGCATGTTTTACCAAATAATTAAATTAAATCGAAGCAGTATTTGGCACTAAATACCACAAAATACAGAAAATCTGTCATACTGATTTTTTACATTTTTTTTATTTGACATATTTTCACCCGTTAAATGTTAAACACAAACAAGACAGGAAACTCCCAAGCTTTGACGCGCCGTATTATTTGGGAACTCATAATTTGTTCATTCAAATCCTAAAATAACCACAAAATTAAGCCATATATTGTCATTTGAGTTTCTAGTTTAGTGTCAAGACGGAACTAAGATAATAAATGCTTGTCATTGATGTGTACACAACACCCTTTTTTCTCCAGAAATACCCTCAGGAAGTGCAAAACCAAGAGCTGGTTATTTTGGGTGATGCTAAGAAGAGGCCCATAGAGAGAGAGAAAGAGAGAGAGCACCATGGGTGTGAAGATTGTAGTATACATATATGTACTAAAAAGGCAATTTCCCACGCAAAACACACACATACGCACACACGCAAATCATAGTTGCCATTGTGAATGTGGAAGTTATACAGGAAAATTATTTTTACTTTGTGAGTGGGTCAGACAGAGAGAGAGAGAGAGAGAGAGAGAGAGAGAGAGCAGCATTAAGGGGAAACCACAGAAGTCTTTCTGCATTTACGTCTGTAAAGTGTGTGTGTAAGTTGATGACTGATATTTATACACATGTGTAAGGTGTTCCAGGCCTGAGCAATGCTCATATGATTGGCTGCTTTTGGATAACGTGTGCTTTTCTGCGTATGCTTCAGCAGTTTGCTTCACCGTCACTGTTATTCTGTGATCTTTTGAGGTTTAGTGTCATACAAGTTAGAAGTCTTTTTTTTTTTTTTAATGACTTACAACAGTGACGTGAAATGATAAAATGGCTTTTGCTCGATGGAATTATTTTTCATTTTGCAAGGTTTCATTTCCAAAGGTGTAAAGTACTAAAGTGCTTAAGCAATTGTACTTCATTATTTAAAAAAAAAACACATTTTACTTCTTTCATTTTCATTTAGCCCTTCCAAGTACTTGTAAGAAACTTCTGTTTCTATATATTATATCTTTATTTATCCTTATGGCTTGGTCTGTTTGGATGATGATTATGAAGAGTTTCCCTGCATTAACCCTTATTCATGCTATGACTGTGTTTAGCTAAAGACTCTGGCTTCGCATCCAGACGCCTTCGACTCTTGACACAACCATTATTGAACTGGTTCACCCAAAAGTGGAACTTTTAATGAACTGTTATCTCTTTCAGCTTGGGGATGTTCCATATTCAATGTGCAAAGACAGGTGGTAATTATAATGCATGTGTGCCTTGTGTGTGTGAATAGAAGTCAGGAAATCACCATGTAACCCCCCACACAGGAAATCACCATGTAATCCCCCACATACATATAACCTTCACACCCAGGACGTACTATTTAGACATATTTTTGCCTCTTTGCCTAGTTTCCTTTTCATTTCCCTTTAAACCTGTAGGTGTAGGTGGATCTTCTCCTGGTGTGCTAAGGAAATGTAAGGCAAATGGAAGTAGCTATGCAGTCAGACAACAGCACTTTGCCTCCTAGTCAGTGCTATGCGGTTGTAAAATGTTTTTTGACACACCGAGTCATATTCTTGCCGTTTGCAATCCAACGAATGACTGAATGTAACATTAATCTTTTCTACCAATATTAGCAATCTCATATTTTGATTGGAGAGAGCTACTGATTTCAGGTGTATATTATACCTTAGATCAAGAGATTAAGTGAAGTGACTTGTGGCCAAGTATGGTGACCCATACTCGGAATTTGTGCTCTGCATTTAACCCATCCAAGTGCACACACACGCACCGTGAACACACACCCGGAGCAGTGGGCAGCCTTCGGGTTCGAGTCTCGGGTCCGGCAGGGTTTGTAGGTGGGGGGAGTGAATGACCAGCGCTTTCTTCCACCCTCAATACCATGACCGAGGTGAGTCCCTTGAGCTGCGGCACCCGGAGAGCAGTTTGGGGATCGGTGCCTTGCTCAAGGGTCTCACCTCAGTCATGGTATTGAGGGTGGAAGAGAGCGCTGGTCATTCACTCCCCCCACCTACAATCCCTGCCAGACCCGAGACTCGAACCCACGAGTTGCAAGCCCGACTCTCTAACCATTAGGCCACGACTGCCCCAATTAAGAAACCATTTCATGCTAAATAAATACACTCTTATTGAACATGGTTCTTTAAGCAATTATAGATTCTTCGCTTCCTAAAGGGGTTTGTACAAACTGGTGTGTATGTGTGTGTGTGTTGTGTTAGCTCCACTAACTCCACTAACTTGGTTAGCAGTTTCTACTGTAAGGAAAATACAATCATATAAGTAGGCTGCTGGTAATAACACACAGGTGAAAACAATCACTCATTACCCGCTGGACAATCCTTGTTCATCTCTATGTCCATAGCCGATGCTTGACCACGCCCCCTCTGCCATAGGATTCTACTTATGACTTACTCGTGAAGTTAAGCTCCCCCCTTAGTGCTTGATTATTTACAAGCTTAGAAGGAAAAGCAATTCCACTGAAATTAATACGAATTGTGAGAAATTGTGTAACTGCTAACGCTTCCCCTTACACTAATTTTAACTATTAATAGTTAAAAGGTGGCTGATGCAAATTCTTCAGACTCTGGATTTGGGAAGTGGAGAGAAAGACAGACAGAGAGAGAGAGAGAGAAAGAGACAGGGAGAGGGAGGGAGTGACTGATCAGGAGGTATTTACAGAATGCATGGAGTGTAACCTTGAGCACAGAAAAAGGAAGATGTAAGAGAAGTTATTGTATTTAAACTCACAAACAATTTATATTGAATTCCTGCAACATCACCCCCCCCCACCCCCCACCCCCCGCCCCCCACCGCCACCCCCGCAAAACTCCCACCATTGCACACACTGATGAGGACCTTCCACTGGCATAATAATTAATGTAGCTGTTTTTTGGGGGTTTTTTTTAAATAAAAACACTGAATTTTGGTGAATGTGAGGACAGAGGACTCTAATACATGCACACACACACACACATACACACACACAGAAGTTTTCTTATATTTGTGAGGACATTTGACACTGTCCTGTCATTATGAGGACCTTTGGTCCTTTTTGGTCCTCACAAAGGGCTTAACATATGCACACACACACACAGCTTGAGATGCTGGGTTTATCTTATCTTCTTATCAGACTAGTGGGGACTTCCATTCTTCTGAGATATTAATATTATACACACGTACACACTCTTACTTGCAGCTTTGTTCTTCTGCCAGCAAATACATTATCTGAGAGGGAGAGACATAAAATAATGCTAACAGTGTTATTATGTTCCTGATGGGTGAAATTTGCTTTCCACCTCAACCTTAAACTCCAGACTTACATTACTCTCCCTCATTACTATACACTGAAGTTTTTTGAACAAGACCCAACTGTAACCCAAGAACATTCCATCTGATCCTGAGTTCAACCTGAACCTGAGTGTAGAGCTACTGTAGCGATTATTGACAGTTAGCATTGTATCTACTGTAGCTACTGACAGTTATCATAGTTATCAGAGTTATCAGACTAATAGTTGACATTGCAACACAGACGTAAATATGACGTTGTCGTAAGTAAGGCAAATTTGTAACTGTTCCAGATTATTGCCCTTATGGTATTTTTTTTTTAGCTGATTATGTATTTCTTTGTCTATTTGCTGACTTGTGCAGGGCAATATTCATGTATCACTTATGTTGAAAGCTCTATGGGTTTTTTTTTTACGTGTGCAACCGGATATTTATACCCCAGGGAAACAATCAAAAGGCAATACAATTCTTGGATGCTGAGAGAAATTGTAAAGAAGTACTTTTTTAAAAATTTACTTTTATCTTAATTATCTGTTGGGGGTGCCAAACATTTTGCCACACATTATTGAGAGAAAGTATTATTATTATTATTTGATATTAAGTTTTGTTAGTGGAACAGTTAAGTAGTTCCTCCAACTGCTTGAGTGGAAAATTTGAATTATTGTGTGTAATGTCCTTCAAGAGAACAGGGTGCCAATAATTCTGACTCCATTTTTTTTTTTTTTAGAATCATGTTTACTTGTGGTGCAAACAAGCAAGGCCAAGTGAGGACTCTGGGACTGGGTCAAAGTCAAACACACTGACTGGAAGTGCATCATATGGTCAGGACGATGAGGTCGAGACCAGAGAGGCTCAGACAGAAATATACAGAGAAATCCGGTGTATGTGTGTGTGTGTGTGTGTGTGTGTGTGTGTGTGTGTGTGTGTGTGTGTGTGTTGAACTAAAAAGCAGACAGTTTGACATAGAAAAAAAAAATCAGACACAAGTCCTCAGGTGGGCTGTCGATAAACTGTCTCAGGGACATCCAGCGTCCCCTCCACTTCCTGTTTGTGTAGCTGGTCAAATCGGACATGCGCCCACACACACACACACACACACACACACACACACACACACACACACACACACACTTAGACTGGACAAACTGTGTCTGTGCATGTGTTTGGGTGTGTTAGTCTGTGACAAGGATGGATAAATCAGACAGAAGATCAGATTTAGATCAGATCATGTGACATACTCTTACAAAGAACTGTGTGTGTGTGTGTGTGTGTGTGTGTGTGTGTGTGTGTGTGTGTGTGTGTGTGATTCGTCAGTGCTTTAATGTTGAGCCATGCAGGTGTTTTCTTCGAAGTGGAATCAATGTAAGCATCCTGAAGCTGCAATAAGCCTGCTGAGATCAAGTGAGATCTCTGCATACTCACACACACAAACACACACACGTCTGTGTGTGTGTGTGTGTGTGTGTGTGTGTGTGTGAATGGGGATGAGACATTGGAATACCTGATGCCAGATGAGTAGCACTGATAGCAATTGACATGGTGACATCATCCATTAGAGAGCCGTAAATTCTGTCATTTGATGCTGTAGTCGTGGATTTAAACAGATTTTAGTGGAAGACTCCACAAAAATGATATATATAGAGAGAGAGAGAGATAGAGGGAAGAGGGGAAAAACCCATCTTCTACACTCAAACCACATTACAGACAGAGCCTGAGGGACATGCCTGGGTTTGGCTGATCTCTCGCCTTCGTTTTCCATCTGCATTCTTTCTCTGACTCTCTCAACAGATATATTTATTAAATGAAGGATACATACTATGACATATACTTTTGTATGTGCTAGCAATTAGCATGCAATCTATAGTTGTTAGCATGGTAGTTAGCATTTAAGAAGTTAGTGATGTGGCACGCTTACCAAGAAACCGCAAAATGTAAATGCCTCTGTCCTGGACATGTTGCAAAACTTAACGTTACAGCTTTAACTCTGACACTGGAGACTCCTTCCATAAATGCTAAATAAACGCCTCCTTAGAGAAAACTTCACATGTCAACATTTACACACACTTTTAAATCTGTTTATGTTGAATATACACCGTACAAGTCCCAGTGAATAAGCGGTTTCTATAGAAACAATAACATATTACAATATGCGCATTAGTATAGTGTGATTTGCCTTCTGTCCAATCAGATTTGAGAATTCATCAGTGTTGGTACGAGGTTCTACTTTGTACGTCACCTTTAGTTTACTGTTTGTACTTTTATTTCAGTGAGGAATTTGTTTATATCTGCTTTATTTCGTACAAACATATTTATTAATTCATGCTACGTTCTCTGGGAATTTAACTTTCCCTTTGCTCTCTGGAAATTTCACCATCCAGGATTAGAGTGTGAGAGCGTCCAGTATCTATCAAAGCCTCTTTCAGACGCTCATTAACCGAGACTGACTCAGTACGTCCCCGAGGTCTGGCCTGGCCTGAGTACAGAACACAGCAGCACATGTTTGCTCTTCCTGGCTTGACAGAATGGTTTAGTGTCCTAGCCATACAAGCCAGACTTCTAGCATTTCGTCAATAAACAGCCAAAAATTGCCTACTTTCACAAAAAACTTTTCTTGTATCCTGTCTACAAACACACAAGATTATTTTATTTACTCACCAATAACTGCTTTAAAGAAAACTTCCTAATTTACTTATTTTCAATGCAGTGACTCAAAATTTTTTCTTGCTAGAAACCCGTACAAAGAAACCCACAAAATGATGTCAATATTCTGAAGCTTGAGGCCAGAAACGTGTACACAAGTTAACAGAAACTTGGTGGCCCATAGGCGGAGAATCTGAGGCTGAGACTAACATCAAGACAGTGCATGACTTCTCAGAATTGCTGTACTGATCTCTGGGGTTTTTTTTTTTTGGAAATAGCTGATGCCTACTACGTGAAGGCTCATAGACAAAGCTCATACAGTACACAATCTTCAAATCCAGCTTTATCACAAAAATAAATGACATAGCTGTCTGTCATATCTATCTACACTAGGAAACAAAAATAAAGAGAAATATGAGAAAAATGCCACGGAAATATTGGTCGGGGAGGTGTAAGTAGTGAGGCCTGTCTGTTCTGCAAAGAGAACCAGAGGTATAGTGAAAAGAAGCATAGTTAATTTACACTGTTCACCCCCAGGAATCATGTCGGGTTTGTTTTACCTTTTGTTGTTTCCTTTTTCAAATGACCATTTGGGTCTGACATGATAAACCATTTCTTCTAGAAGCAATATTGTTGGGGTTATATTTTGTCCACACAAATAGATGGATGACAAAATCAGATTCAGGGATCTGCTGCACGTGACAAGAGATGAATTTGATTTCCTCTTGTGCTCTCATTGGCTGTTTCTCATCACTGTTCCTTCTGTTGAAGTGGAGGGGTTCACACTACATCTTTGATTGCCAAGAATATTAAACGTGCTTGAAAATAGTGGAGGGTGGGGCCTTGTGGT
Source organism: Pangasius djambal (assembly GCA_022985145.1). Taxonomy (NCBI): domain Eukaryota; kingdom Metazoa; phylum Chordata; class Actinopteri; order Siluriformes; family Pangasiidae; genus Pangasius; species Pangasius djambal. Next base: position 16,679,559 of record CM040999.1, on the reverse strand, counting down.
TGCTGCAGATCCAAGAAATAAATCTGTGACAGGGAGATCGGGGCTAAAATGGCTTAGTGTGCATCTTGCTCAGCAACAATTTTTCACCTTGTTTCTTGTTTCAAACAAGTACACTAGGTTATTGTGGGCTTGTCCTACTTTTTAATTCACTGCTGGTTGACTTTGGTAGGTTTAACTGGCCAGGCTATTGTTATATCCACACAAGCTAAGCTACAGTACGTATATATCACCACTCACTGATCACAAATCAGACATCTTCTCACTAAAAATAAAATTCTTTATTTACTTTTTGCAACATTTTGCACAATTTCTGATGCCAAATTTGTAACTTTTTTTGTAAAGGGCCTGATGTATTAAAATAGAAATGGCAACAACCACTTTAAACTAGTAACAGTGATACAAGGAACTAACTTGTTTCAGGTATGTTACACAACAGATAAGTAGCTATAAATGGATAAAACATATAACAAAATTGCTGTGATATAAGAGGAATAAAACTCTCCTGGACATGCTGTTATAGGAAAATAATCAACTTCAGTAACATCACTGCATCCCACCAAACTGTCATTGATCATTTTCCTATAACAGCACAGCACAGAGTGTTTTATTCCTTACGTAGCAAACATTTACTGCTAATGTGTTGCACGTGCATAATCGCATGCATGGTACAATCCATAAACAGATAAGCAAGACGGATAGATAGATAAATAGACAGACACACACACATACACACACACACCTGCATAACAGCCATGCTCTCACTGTATTTCTTCCTGAATGTTATGTCACGTTGTCAGTTAGCATAAACACAAGTGTGTGTGTGTGTGTGTGTGTGTGTGTGGGTGTGTGTGTGTGTGTTAGCGTGTGCATGCGTGTGTAAACACAGTGCTTCCGTTCCACTAACGTGTGTTGTGTGTCAAGAGGGTAAATGACTCTACTGACAGAATTATTACACAAAGCTGAGTACACATAACATTGTGTGTGTGTGAAGGATTGTTGAAGGCCTGATAGTGTGAGATTGCTGAACGTGTTTGTGTCATCGCTAAGATAATTAGCAAGTGGTGTGTTATTGATTGGTGTATCCTCATCTGCCCTGTACTTGTGTGAATAATGTGTGTGTGTGTTGTTTGTTTGTGTGTGTGTGTGTGTATGTGTGTGTAAAACACTCATTATGCAACAGCGGATGCTCAGTGATGACAGATGACACACGCACACACATCTTAAGGCAGGCAATAAAGACTCACGTTGCTGAAAAATGTTCATTAATTAGGGAGCAGAAAGAAAGATAAACAGGCAGGTGAAGGGAAATAGAAAGATAGACAGACAGATAGACAGACATACAAGTAGATAAGTAGATAGATAGATAGATAGATAGATAGATAGATAGATAGATAGATAGATTGTGTCTCTCGCAGTCTTTCTGTCTCTCTTTCTAAATTTATGACTGTGTCTCTGCCTGTCTCTCTCTCTCTCTCTCTCTCTCTTTTTCTGGGTAATGATTGTCTGTGATTAACGCTGTACAGGAAGCTGTGTGTCATTAACACACTGTAAATTGAAGAAAGACTGGCGGAGGGAGAGAGAACATCGGATCAGCCGAGCATCAAGATCCTGAGAGCTAATGAAAGTACACACACACACACACACACACACACACACCTGACTGAATACGGTTTCAGAACTTTAGATTGTTCCAGAGAGAGAAAGAAAAATAAATGGAGAGAGAGCTTTTTTTTTTTTTTTGTAATTGTTGTTTTGCTCTCAGTCAGCACACTTAACAAATCTTCCGATTTCCGTTTTAGGAAAGAAACTACGGAAAGCACATACACACACACACACACACACACACACACACACACTGACAGCCTCCCACACAAATTAAACATGTATCTGATCTACACGGCTGAACAAATATGGAGTTCCGCCAATACCAGTACACACACACACACGCACACACCCCACATGTCTTTAGCATTAGCACTTCCTGTGACATTGTTGCTGTTATTGTTTGTGCTTTGATTCCCAGGTGTCTTCCTGTTCTGGATCCGCTGCCATGATTCAATATTAACCATTTACCTCTCTCTCTCTCTCTCTCTCTCTCTCTCTCTGTTTCTTTCTCAGGAAAGTTAGACATAATTAGATTTTTCTAATGAGGTTAGTGTTGTTCCTGTGGAGTAGAATATGCAGAGCAGAAAAATATTAATAATTGATGTCAGTGTCTAAAAAGTGAGTGGAACTAATCTGAGGTAAGGCTTCTAGAAACTTCTCTTATTAACTCAATTCATTAGCTAACCTAGCAAGTGAAAGCTAATCAGGAAATTGAAAGGTCTTAGCGAATGAAAGCTGTCCTAGCTAGCGAAAGCTAACTTAGCTAGTGAAAACTAACCTAGTGAGTGAAAGCTATCCTAATGAGTGAAAGCTAACCTAGCATATGAAAAGTAACCTTGAAATGAAGGTTATCTTAGAGAATGAAAGCTAACTTTGCAATTGAAAACTATCCTAGTGACTAAAAGCTAAACCAGTGAGTGAAAACTATCCTAGCAAATTAAAGCTAACCTACTGAGTGAATGCTAATCTTGCGAGTGAAAGCTAATAATGTGAGTTAAATGTAACCTAGCAAATGAAGATTGTCCTAGCAAATGAAAGCTAATCTAGTGAGTTAAAAGTAACCTAGTAAGTGACAGCTAAACTAGCCTGTGAAAAGTGACCCACCAAATGAAGGTTGTCCTAGCGAGTGAAAGCTAACTTAGCGATGGAAAGCTATTGTGAGGTGTGAAAGCTAACCTAGCAAATGAAAGTTGAACAGTTTTGATTTTCGCTTGAGTCGTATCGTTCAGTTGATTGAGTGGTGTAACAGGCTGGGAGTCTCAGACAGGCTGCTGTCAAGCGAGACCGCTCATTAGAATATTAAACCCCGTCTAACAGACAGTGAGTTCTGCTGGTTTTTGAGTAGCGTTTTATTCCTTTTTTTTTTTTTATTCAGTCTTTCCTGAATGTTTATTGTAAACACTGTATTCTCATCAGGCCTTGTGGCAAGCTTTGACTGTGGTTGTATGGTTTTATGTAGCTGGGAGCTGTGCTTTTGTTGACGTGGTTAAACTAGATCATTTGATTGCTGCGGGCATTGGGTGCAGTTTATTGTCAGCAGTAACAAACGTTCCTTGCCAGATGCCTCATTGGAGTTACGTGTGATGGCGCGTCTGTCATGTTAGGACACAAAAACGGGTGGATACCAGACTGAAAGTTTCCCAAAAGATTACAGCTGAGATCAACCATTTCAAATATGCTCATGGGCAAAATAAAAGCTGAAACGATATGCTGGTGCTGCTGATTTTTGTGAATGTTAACAGTTTCCGAAATGATGACGCAACCTGCCCCATACCAACACTTCACCTCTGCAAGCGAAAGTAGCACAAGAGAGTAACACCGGCTGACTTCTCGTTCTCTGATTAACTTGTTTATGAAAGGGAATTTGAGGTAATAACTGCATTTACATGTACAGAATAATCTGGTTTTTTTTTTAAAAAAAACAACAAAAAAAAACAATGAAGTGTGTACACAATGAAGAGGTTAAAAATTAAATAAAATTAAATAAAAGAAAAAATTAAATAAAAGAATAGTGCTCTTGAACCAAATAAAATTAGCATGTTATACCATATAAATACTTTGACCACAAGCTGTTATTTGTTTTTCTTCTTACCCCACATGGGACCAGATGACTGCATGTTATACTGGTTTGGACCACAAGGGGCAGCTGATTTGTATAAAAGAAACTTCAGGCAGAGTTTAGCTAAGTGCTTAATAGCTTGTAGTTTACAGACAAGATGGTAAATGACTGATGAAATGCATTAAGCTTAGTTTCTTAGCTGTGTACTGAACGCTAGTGCAGAACATTTTTGGAGAAAACAACGAAACATTGGGGATGTCATGAACAGACACAAGCTTGCAGTAGTCTCAGTGTCAGATGCTCCGCCCACAGGCCATGGTGCGTCTGATACCTTTTGTACACTTTTCTAGGTTATGAGCTTCAGGATCTTAACGTTTGCAATCTCCTTAGCTTTTCACACTTTCTGTGTGGCTGTATTCAATGAGAAAAATAAACCTTTGAATGCTGTAGCCAAGTAACTTTTCAGAGCCAGATGTCACTTAATTGGAAAAAAAAAATATATATATATATATTTTTTTTTAAGGCCAATAATGTCCTTACGCTGTTGTTGTCTTTCTACCCTCATGCTTCTCTCACTTACCCGTGACCTCCAGCAGCTGCTGATTGGATCGTCTACACTGTGTGTGTAAGTGTTTGAGATTGTATTCTTCTCTTTCTGGGGACCGCAGCACAAACTGAATAATCTTACAGGAATACTGGCGTATTGGTGTGCAGGCGAAATTCCGGTCCCCATAAGAAAAAGGCATTAAATAGCAAGGAGCTCATGATGAATCACAGTGAACGTTCCGGTGTGTGTGTGTGTGTGTGTGTGAGGTCTCCACTTGTGCCATTTGGTCCCCATGATTATAACAACACGAGGATTACACAAGGATTGTGTGTATGTACAGTAAGTGTTTGTGTGTGCTTTGCTCTAACACGCCACTCTCTGATAAGCGCTTTCTCTTACAGTGAGAGTGAATGTAGCAATCACAGAGTCAATGGAGGGAGATGAAGGAGGGAGTGATAAGGACCGATACGTTCAGACCTGTGGAAGGGGTCACTTCAAAGTCATGAAAACGTTTAGGTTTGGAAGATGTATTTATGTATTTTTGCAGTTGCTTTCATTAATGAGAATTGAGTTATTTGAATAATTGAAGTCCCAGGAAGGATGGTGTAACATCATAAACATGCTTGTATATTACTAAATTTGAATATTAACGTCAAGCTGATATAATAAATAACATGAAGTTTAAATGTTTAACGTCTATTGGATACTGATTTTACGATTATATAGATTTGTGCTTGGGTTGACTTTGTAAACAGGACAAAAACAGAAACAGTTTGTGATGTAATAAAACATGCTCCACTTCTTGGGACCAATCACAGCCTCATATGCAAATTACTACGTTCCAGCTTGGGGGGGTTGCCACTGTGTCCTTATGTAGCAGGGGTTTCCCTGATTAAGGGGTCAAACCTAGATCAAGTGTATTCAAAGTCCAGTTATAGTTGAGCGGAGTTGTTGTTGTTTTTTTCTTCTTAATTTACAGTGAATGACACTGCTCTAGTATTTTTTCAAAATGTTGGCCAACGACTTGCTGACTTTTTCTCAAAAATTAGAAAATTTCTTAAATTCAAATAATGATCACATACACGTTTGCTTCCTTTAGTCCATACCAATGCACTTAACTAGCTAGCTAGCTCACCGTAGGGTACTACATTACATTAGCTACCAGTTTTTTTCCTAGCCAGTTGGGTTACCCACCTGGTGAGCTAGCTGTTATTTGTCCACTCCTGATTCCCTTGGCAGCACAACTCCGGCAGGAAAATCGAGGACCTGGCAACACAGAGCTGTCCAGAGCGGGCGAAGTCATTATATTTAAAGAACATAATTGATTGGCATCTCTGCCCCACCTCCATGAAATCAGCATAGGAGCCTGGATTGTTAAACTGTACATGTACCGACTCGAATGATCAACTAAGTTTTACGGTAAATAGAAAATGGTGTATTAGTTTATATTAGTTTTGGCTGTCCTTCTCCTTTAAGGTGTGTATCTTCACATTTCACCCAGGACAGATCTGAAACGTTCATGCTCCTTGTGTAACTATAAGACTGTTCAAAGGGAAGCAGTGACACACACACATACACAAACACACACAAAATAGGAGGACAAGTCATGGTGCTGTATTGGTGATGACTCACTACAGCCACCCATGACTGCATGTCTGATAAACTTTCATAAATCTGTCCATCCTTCTCTCTCTCTCTCTCTCTCTCTCTCTCTCTCTCTCTTTCCCTTTCACTCATCAATGCCAGCATTGAGGCTCTGAGTGTGCTTGGGGTCGTTGCTGGCCTGCGACTGGCCCTAGCTACATTCTCTCTCACGCCACACACACAAACACACACATACACACATACAGTGTCAAACAAAGCCTTTGTCTATTTTATGGAAATTGTGTATCTCTCTCTTTCTCTGTGTGTGTGTGGCCAGATTGTGAGATGAACAAAAGGAAAAGATGGCTCAGAATCTCACAGATGTTGGATGAAGGCATATTTTCCTATTTTCATGCCCCCCCCAACACACACACACACACACACACACACACACACACAAAGACGTCAAGCAGTGACATGATGGAAGAGACTATGTCATTCACAAGTATAAAAAAAAAATGTTACATGCATTCTCACCTATACACCCACACACCCACAAATAAACTAACCCTAAACATGCAAAGACACGCTTCATCTCCATTAAACTCAAAACAAGTGTGGCAATTTTAACTTCAGTATTTGTGTGTGTGCGTGTGTGTGTGTGCGTGTGTGTGTGTGTGTGTGTGTGTGTGTGTGTGTGTGTGTGTGTTGGGGGAGGGGAGGCAGGGGTGTAAGTGTAAATGAGTATTTTATTTTCCTGTGTCAATGACAAAGTCTTCCATTATGTCACTGACTTCTTTAGCATTGATATTTATCCTCCTCTGTCTCTTAGTCTCAGTCTGCGAGCAACCGCTGAGGGTCCAACATCAAACATCAAGCATGTTTGATTTTCTCCGCGATGTATCATGTACTGTGAACCCCTCTGCAACTAATAGCAAAAACAGCGATGAGAAAGAGTTAACAAGAGCAGAAGAGGAATAAAATTCTTCTGCGGTCACGCGCAGCAGTTCCCTGAATCCAGTTTTCCACCCATCTATTTGTGTGGACAAATTGTAAGCATAATAATATCAAAATAATTTGTCATGTCAGACTCAAATGGTTGTTAGGAACAGCAAAAATAAAACCAAACATGACATGATTTCTGCCACCGTATATAGCTGTTTCTTTTCACGATACCTCCTGTTCTCTTTGCAGAACAGACAGCTGTCTGGCTCTCAAAAAAATTCCTTCCTCCATATTTTCTTTTATTTCTCTTTTTCTTGTTTCCCAACCAAATAGTCACAAAGACAGAATTTTCCATGGTAGACAGCTCTTGCGTTTCTTTTGATGAGAAAGTCTTGTACTGTGCACTTGGGTTTACATAAGTGCTTTGTAGTCTCCATCAAAAATGTTTCCTCGTGAAAGTTCAAACGTTTTGGGTCTAAGAGAACCATAAAGCTTAAACCCTTTGTGAGAGGTTAGTAGAGCATTAAAAGAACTATTTCCTGCTTCCTTAGCAATATTTCCAGCTTAAAATGTCCACCCTGAAGCACAAGAGATTGCAGCGCAAAAACAAAAAATCTGACACAATTTGGAAAAAACATGCTTTGTCTAGTGGTAAATATCATAAACTTGGGCTTGAGGACACATTCCCAAGTAGGAATTACAAGTTGAGGAAGCATTTTCTTTTATATTTCCTAGCCGGAAGTCAGCAATAGATATCAAGTGCCTCAGTGGCCAGCTTTATGGCATATTAAGATAGCATAATAATAAACAGGCTAAAACACAAATTACCATTACATAGAGATTATGTGGTCTAGCGTTTGAAATGCTTTTTAAAATGCTGGACATTCTAAATATGTATGCTAATCAGCCATAGCTTAGAACTTCAATTAATGTAAAAACCCAAATCACATGTACACATGTGTGATATTTAAACCTAAAGATATTTGAAATTTGAATTTGGTCAATGTTTAAAGTATTATTATACGAAATTTAAGGCTTAAAGCTGAAATCATGTCCTGTCATGTTGCTTAAATATTTTACAAGCAGTAACTAAGGCTCAAAAACATCCTGACAGAAAACACACACACACACACACCTGCAGTCTGATAATGTCACTGATAAGGAATTCCACCTTCTAGTCACAGGATTGTAGGCAGGTTAATATATGATAAAAACAAACATGCTTACACCCTTACACACACTCACTCTTAAACCCAATGACTAAGTGGTCTGTCTTAGCAGATAAGCTTGGGGATGCCGGTGATTCACAGCTGATGACATCAGAGAGCCGTGTCTAGCTGAAGCGCCGGTCCCAGACTGCTCAGAGAGAGAGGGGGAGAGAGAGAGAGGGAGAGACACTACGTTCCAACACTATTTTTAACACACCCTCATCTTTTGCCATTCCCCCTCGAAGGGAATCCCCATCACCATCTTACACAACTTTACTGGCTCAAGTGAAGATTCTCAGATTAGCCCTTACAGGCCTGAGGGATTGAATCAACATCAGTGTCAGTTTAAAGAGCAGACTTTTCCCAGGAGACACTGAGAATTGTTCTAGCAAAAGTACTAGATGAAGTTGTTTACAAACAAACATAAACTGGAACAGTAAAAGTGTCTAAAATCTCTACTAAGTGTTGTATATGTTACAGCTGAAGTTACCGCAATACTAGCTCTAGCTAGCTAGCTGGTTATCAAGTTGCGTTCAATTTACGTCAGAAGTTAGATGTCGGAACTCAGAATTACGTCATTTTTCCGACCTCCGTGCGCTCGAGTTACGAAGTGGGGAAAAAACATGGACGCCTCCAAGTTTGTCTTTTGTTAGCAACAATCTAGCTAGTTAATGTTAACCACGAGTGATGTAAATACTGGTATATGCAGCATAACTGCTGTAAGCGGCCACGTTGATTTGACTTCATGTGCTGAGTTGAGGAGATATCCCTAACTTTACGAGTAGGAATTTGAGGGGGCGTTTTCTTTATTGTTTCCTACAGAGAAGTCTAGGAAACAAACTAAAGTTCTGAATTATGAACTTATTCGAGCACAGTACACAGAGTTTGGAAGAAATAAATTCTAGCTAGTTTTTAACACAGCCTCGTAGACACATGTCTAATTTTGAACTTGGTCATGTGACATCACCACGATCTTTTATTTTCACATCTTCAGCTTGATGTAGCACTAGTGCTGCGTTAACATGAGCCAGATAAGTAGATCACTTTCCTAAATTTAAAGTTACTTCTCTAGTAGTAGCTGATAACAAGTAGCTGTCAAATTTGCTAGTAAGCTAGCTAACATTAAACAACAATATACAGTAGTTAGTCATTTAAACTGGCAGCCTTATTTGCTAGCAAGTTTATTAATATTACACTATTTTATGACGTGGACTAAACCAGTATGCTAGTTTCCGGATAAGCTAGCTAGCCAAAGGTGAATTATTATGTATTTAAACCAGCACCCAAAAGAAGTCATTTTAAACTAAGGATTATATTGTGTAAGTTAAACCAGCAGCCTTGTTTGCTAGCAAGCTTGATACCAAGCTTGGTAACTTATTAACTACTATGTTGTGCAAATAAACCAGTACTTTTTTCTAGCCTAAAAGTTGAAAAAAGGCTAGTGGTAATTTCATATGAGAGATTATGCAGTTTAACTTTAAACTTTGGAATTGTTGACCCCATGATACAGGTCACTTGGAAAAATTAGGATGCCTGTCGGCCAGAGATTGCAAGTTCGAATCCTGATGATGTCATAGCCATCCGTGGTCGGGCGTCCAAGAGAGCATAACCGGATGTGCTTTCTGGGTGGGAGGAGCATACTCTCCATCCCTTGACAATCACAGTGACACTAGCCAATTGTGGGCATCTGTGAGATCATGTATGTGGAAGAGGGTAGATAGCGCTTTCTTCCAAGTGTGCTAGGTGTACATAGGGAAATATATTTGCTATTCAGATAGTGTGCCATTTAGCTAGTGCGATAACTAGCTAACCGAAAAAAATTAATTAAAGAATGTCCGCTGTTGCACAGTAGTTAGCTCCGGAGTTGAATGTTCGTCATGAAATGCGATGTTTTGATAAACGGCCCTTGTTTGTGCGCCACTTTTTAAAAAAAAAAAACCTTCATCAGATAACAAATGCCTTCTCGCTATGTTCTGAGTCCTGACGCCAGCAATCATCGATCCTTTAGATGTTTAATGGCTCACATAACCTTCAGAACATTTGAGCTGAAAAGTAATGGCACCCACCTTAAGACAGCAACTATGAGGAAATGAACGAGACGGAACTGAAAATAACATCAGAACACAGGATTTCCGTTTCATTAATATGGAGATGCACTCTGAGTGTGTGTGTGTGTGTGTGTGTGTGTGTGTGTGTGTGTACACTCTAAGTACGGACTTGAGCGCTCTCTCTCTCCACTCTGTCAGCACTGCTCTCTCGCTCTTTCCCCTTGCACTCTCACTTCATGCCTTTCGTCCCTCCCTGTCTTTTGCCTCTCACTCTATTTTAGACCGCATTCCTCTCATCTGAGGTCATGTAGTGTGTGTGTGTGTGTGTGTGTGTGTGAGAGAGAGAGAGAGAAGTCTTGTGTTTGTGTGTTTGCTGTGCTCGTCTGGATTTGGAGACACACAGGTTCAGACACATGCACTGGAAGGTGGATATATTGATTTAAAAATGAAAAGCATCTTCAAATTCAATGATTATTTGTGTAGCTCATGTGTGTGTGTGTGTTTGTGTGTGTGTGTATGTGAGGCTTGATATCTTAAATTAGGCCTTTATCAGCATTAAGTTTCTCTCTCTCTCCCTTCCAACAGAGGAAACTGCAGTCCAATGATAACAAGCTGCAAGACAATAGGCTGCCATACACACACACACACACACACACACACACACACACACACAGGACTAGTTTAGCTCCGAGAGGTCAGCGGCTAAATAGAAGGGCCAAGACCGTGCTCTTGTGATAACCAACACACACACACACATACCACAGGAAGGCCTTTATTAGACAAATATGGAACGATGTGGAAATACCAGAGAAGACTGAGAATGCTGCACAAAGAGACTGACGTCAGCCGTGCGAATAAATGCATCTGTCAGGACGCCATTTTGAACTCCGGGAATTATGGGAAATCCCTAAATTCTTACATTCCATGGATTTCTGCTTTTCAACATCAGAAGAGGTCGAGTTCCCACAGTCGGTCAACGCTGTCTAGTCTGTTTTGTCTAATACTGCTAAAGATAAACTGCAGCTAATAGAGGATAGCAGCTAACCGTGCTTTCGGTTAAAGGAGTAGTCCGATCCTGCATGCTAATACGGCTAACGATGGATGAAAGCTAACAGAGCATGACGGCTAACTGTCCTCTCATTTCCCCAATGCGGCTAATCATTTAGCCACATTAGCGTTATCCGTCAAACTGCTAAACGTATTCTGACACACACACACACAGCATTTTAATTTTACATTTTAACTAAACTTGGACAGTATCCTAGCTAGGTGGATGAACGGTGTTAGCATGTTCAGGCTTATATAACTTTAATAAAACCTTTAGCCACATGAACTCCCGATAGGAAATGGATTATTCTCTGGATGGAATGATAGATGGATAAATAGATAGATAGTGAATGTATGGCTATAGAAACTGCATGCTAACCCTACAGCTGGACGAACAGATACAGGAAGTGTTCCTCTATCTATCCATGTCACGGTCAGGTGTTAAAGAACTCACGTCAGTCACACAACCCACAATTAGACATGCTCAGGATGAAGTAAGTGTAATGAAGGAAAATCTTCAAAGTCTGTGTCTGTGTGTGTGTGTATATATACAGCTGGGTGCAGGTTTGGGTCTACAGAGACAAAGGCAGCTTTGATGAAGGGTTAAGTCGACACACACTCACGCACACTCACCCACACACACACATGCCGAGATTATTTAGAGATCAAACAATGACACACACGCGCAGGATACACAGCTTATCACCAATTGCTCATAATTACTGTCTGTATGATTAGCAAAAGACATCTAATGCCAAACACACACACACACACACAGAGTTGAGGAGAACAATGAAGGTGGAAAATGATTGTCCCTCCATTAGCATACCCACCACCAGACACAACGGCTGTGTGTGTGTGTGTGTGTGTGTGTGTGGAAATTTTGTGAGGTTAACAATGGTCTATTCTGTAGCGGAATGGACCCTCCCAAAAAGAGATCTGACCATTGGGACACATTTGGGGACAATCCAGACCTGTCTGTCTCTCTCTCTCTCTCTCTCTCTCTCTGTGTCTGTGTGTCTCTCTCTCCTCTGTCTCCCAGAGTCTCTGACTATCTGTCTCTCTGTCTTTCTCTCTCTGGACTGTATACAGAAAGTTCCAGGTTGGTGGCTCCTTATTTATTTCTGTCCCGTCCCTCCCAGTTGTGTATGTCCTGCACAAGTGTGTGTCTGTCCAAACAATTTGTGTAGCATAGTCCATGTGTGTGAGTGTGTATCCGTGTTGTGGGTGGAGTTAAGCACCAGTGTACCGCTTTTCCAGTCGACTTCCCCACGCCATTTCCTCCCCGTCACCATCTCAAGGCCTGAGGGATCGAATCCACACCAGTGTAGAGTTAAGGAACAGAACGTACCCAGAATGCATTGTGGTTGGACGCCACTTCCTGTTCAAACCAGCAAAAAAAATGGGTCATGCAGTTTATAAATGTAAACAGGAGTAGCCCAGTAACAACTGGGATTTTTTTAACGTTGCATTTGAATTGCTACTTCAGAAATGTCCGTCATGGCAGCTGATGGAACTTCAGTCATTTACTTCACTGGTATAAATCTCTTCAGCTGCATGCAGGAGCTTATAACTCCAGAACCCTAAAAACAACTCAGACTGTCTGCATGCTGGTTTCCTGTCACACAACTTTAACTGTGAAAGTAGTTATTTCTCTGGAGGTTGAACCCAAGCCAAGGGTGCAAATACTTTAATATGTAGTAAAATAGAGAGGAAAATAGAGAATACAAGAAAAACGCAAGGTTACCTCACTAGGTAAGGTCACTACTTTACACCCAGTGAAGGGCACAATATAAATAAGAAGCCATTTTGGACTTATGATGGCAGACTTTACTTGGATCACATGTAAGACATGAAAATATTACAATATTACAACAGAAAAGTGTTCGCCGTATCCTCGGGAGATCGTAAGTTCGAATCCTGATGATGCCATAGCCATCCATGTCCAGGAATCCATGACAGCAAAATTGCCTTTCTCTCTGGGTGGGAGGGGCATACTCTCTCTCCCCTGTCAATCACAGCGACACCAGCCAATCGTAGGCGTCTCTGAGGTCATGTATGTGGAAGAGGGTAGATAGCGCTTTCCTCCGAGCGTGTTACACTGCCCTGTGACGCAGCATGAGCAGCATGTCGAAAAGATGTATCTTGGAGGAAGCATGTGTTAGCTTTCGTGATGGGGAGAGCTGGCTGGTGGGAGTTAATTGGAAAAAATGTTTTGGAAGAACGTGGGGGAAAAGAAAGGAAAAGCAGGACTATAATCAGGGTTTATGGTAATAAGACTTAAAAATGTCTACTGATAAAAAAAAGTGCCTCAAAGAAATAATCCTATCTTACAGACCTCAAATGTAGCCCTAATTATAAAAATGGGTCTGTCTGGTTTCAGGTGTGTGTGTGTGTGTGTGTGTGTGTGTGTGTGTGTGTGTGTGTGTGCGCTTTTGGCTCAGAGTGTGTTAGGAATCGTAGCAACAGCATTAGAGAGATAAAGATCACAGCAGCGGTATTTCATACAGCACTGCGAGGTAGTGAGCGATGAACCTGCAGGGAGGACACTTACACATCCATAAATCCCCAAATCCTGTAAGAGCTCTGAAAGTGTTTCACATTTTATCACCTTTCAGCCCCCCAAAAAAGAAAAACTCTTCTCATCTAGAAAAAAAAGAGTGTTATGACGAATGAAGGGAAACAGGCCAGCTTAATAAACTGAGACTATATGTGGAACGGTGCTAGCGCCTCTCTGGGCTGACTAGCATGCTAACATAAACTTGCTAACCTGGAGTCCTGAAGCCAAGGACAGCATCCCACACGGACTCTCTCTCTCTCTCTCTCTCTCTCTCTCTCTCTCTCTCTAGCACACTCACACACTCACACACACTTACAGTCTGAAATCATTCACCGTGAGGATGAGACACTGGAACCAAATGCTAGCAAGAGCTGAATCTGTCAAACAAAGCGCTATGATGCTAAACTAAATCTGCTAAAGAAATTGCTGTTATATATACTGTATAGATGTATAAAAAGATACACGTGTATATAATGTAATATATGGTGAGGCATGTGTTTAAATTATACTGAAACTCACTCCTGCTAGTTCTTAGAGTTAGCATGAACACACCGTGAGTCTAAGCTAACACACAGCTGTGTAATGACGAAAGTTGATGTGAGATTTTTACAGATCGACTTCTTATATGTGAAATATCTCAAAAGTCTTAACTTTTAGTGTTTAGTCAAGCAGTAGGGCATTTAGCATAAATATTAGCTGGCTAGTTTAACTAGCAACAACTTCCAGCAGTAAGGAGTTAGCATTGTGATATTTGTAATTAGTCATAAACTGAATATCAAGGTAGCGTTGATAAATTATAGATAGGGTTTTTTTTTTTTATTCATTAAACACTGACATTACACAAAGCACTTCCTCTTCTTGTCTGAATAAATATAGTAAATATCAATTTTATATACTTTTATAACATGTAAAGGCCACAGGTAAGGGTTTAGCATCTAATGTTACACCTATTAGATAAAGGTCATGGGATTTAGCTTACGTAAAACATATTTTAAAGATTGTTGAATGTACAAAAGTGCTACAAAAAAAAAAAAAAAGAACAGACAGCAGGTGAATAGAGTTTCAACTCGGAACGTGTGTTAAATCTGTAACACGGTGTAATGTCTTCCCCGTGTGGTGCCAACGATGAAGTGCAAACACTTTGGTAGTTATGTTGTTGTTTAATAATTAAAATGTTGTAATAATAATGTTATATAAGATAAGATTATAATATGGAATGTAATGAATGCACAAAAGAAGGAAAGAAAAATATTTTATTTATCTGGTTATTCCTGCCTCGCGTCCAGCGTTCCTGAGATGGACTTCGGATCCAGGGAAAGACTTCCGAAACAGAACTCACAAAATGGCTTCCAGTGCAAAGTCCATCACCTCCTCATAATGATCAGAAAACCTGCAGCTCAAGTACAAGAGAAAAAGATACGTTTATCTCCTGCCCACAATCATGTATGTACAAAGATGTATCCTCCAAGATACATCTTTTTGACCTGCTGCGTCACAGGGCAGTGTAACACGCTCGGAGGAAAGCGCTATCTACCCTCTTCCACATACATGACCTCAGAGACGCCTACGATTGGCTGGTGTCGCTGTGATTGACAGGGGAGAGAGAGTATGCCCCTCCCACCCAGAGAGAAAGGCAGTTTTGCTGTCATGGATTCCTGGACATGGATGGCTGTGGCATCATCAGGATTCGAACTTACGATCTCCCGAGGATACGGCGAACACTTTTCTGTTGTAATATTGTAATATTTTCATGTCTTACCTGTGATCCAAGTAAAGTCTGCCATCTTCTAGTAAATCTAAAATAGCTTCTTATTCATTTTGTGCCCTAAGTAGTGACCTTACCTAGTGAGGTAACCTCGTGTTTTTCTTGTATTCTCTGTTTTCTTCTCTATTTTCTTGCATATTAAAGTATTGGCACCCTTGGCTTGGGTTCAAATTCCAGAGAAATAATTACTTTCACAGGAAAAGTAATCATATGCATTTTTTGATCCTAAAAATGTCGTAATGTGAATTATTCCACTATTTTAAAATTAACGATTGATTGCAATTTATTGTTTCACTACACTGAAAAATACAGTTCATTAAATTACCTAATTAACCAAAGATATTAATGTTTCAGTACATTCATAGGCAAATCCAACAAAACTGACACGCTCCTGGCCCAACCTCAGGACATTATTTCAATATGCTGGAGTAAGCAAAGACTCGCATAAAATGAGGCGTCTCCTTTACCTCCCTAGAAGGCATGAACTCCAATTAATTAAAAAAAAAAAGTATATTAATTTGTTAACTGCTAACCAGCTGCATTTAACTAAGCTAGTCTGTTTTTTTGTTAGCATTGATTCGAGGCGCTAACGCAGATCGGCTAGGCAGCAAGTGGGATTCTAGCTAACAGTAAATATTGCAAGCTTACAGAATCTGAATGATGTTTTCGAGCAAACCAATGTTGCTTTAAAGTGAAATTCATTTTCTAACACTTTTAGATATGTAATAAGTCACTTTTTACATGCAAACATGCTGTGAACTTCATTTAACATCAGTTTAAAATGTTTAACTTTTGAATCCTCGTGAGTATGTGTAAAAGTAGATTTCACTTAAGGACTTTTTTTTTTAACTGAGTTGAGATTTCGACACATTTTCACTTTAGTATAATTTCATTCTGAAAGCGTCCTCAGTGTACTGTAGTGTCGGTGTGGGTGTAGTTCCTCAGTCTGACCACCAGGTGGAGACGTTTCCCAGCGTAATCTCTGATCCGGTCGCTCATTTTGAAAATAACTCCGGAGGCGGAGCTTTTAATTGTCAACTGCCTGCTTCCTGGTGTAACTGTCACTGTTTCCTCTTGGCCTCGCTTACTTTTTCCTGCGTTATTATTAGTATTTTAAGCTACAGAGCAGCAGTGTGTGTGTGTTTGGGGTGTGTTATCTTCTGCAGTGTGTGCTTTAATCTGCCAGCTCCATGCCTTCGTTATCCGAAAGCCAGCAGGGAGGTGAGTGAGAGAGAAACTGCAGGAATAAATAGTCCAGATGAATATCATGCATGGGTTCCTGCTGAGAGTTTACATCTCATGAGCAGTTTCTGTAAAGTTCTGAGTTTGTCCTGAGGGAGGATGAGTGAGTTTATAGCTTTGCACATCTGCAGCATTTAGCTTAATTTCGTTAAGTACAGAGTTATAATGATAAATATAATGTTAATTAATCAGTAATTAGCAAAGAATAAGAAAGTCTACACGATTATGTGGATAATTATTAGTTTTAGTTATTTTTCTTATTCTAATTTAATAGTAAATAAATAAAAAAAAAGAAAATAAAAAATATTCTTTCTTTCTTTAATTATTAAACAGATGTTTTTGTATAGCGCGCACGCGCGTGTGTGTGTGTGTGTGTGTGTGTGTGTGTGTGGAGTTTCATTCCAGCAGCAGTTTCCATTCCAGAGAGCACACCTCTCTTCCTCTCGCTCTCTCACTCTGTCTCTCTATCTGTCTCTCTATCTCTCTGTCCCTCTCCCTCTTTCTCTGTCTATCCCTATGTCTCTCTCTCTCTATCTGTCTCTCTGTCCCTCTGTCTCTCTCTCTGTCTCTCTATTTGTCTCTCTATCTGTCCCTCTCTCCCTCTGTCTCTCTTTCTGTCTCTCTCTCTCTCTCAGATTTCAGATTCAGATTCAAGGAGCTTTACTGGCATGGTAAAAGGCTTTACATTGCCAATGCGTTGTTAATATTAAATTACAGATGCACACATTTCTGAAAAAAAAAAAGGGATTGTAGGTGGGGGGAGTGAATGACCAGCGCTCTCTGCCACCCTCAATACCACGACTGAGGTGAGACCCTTGAGCAAGGCACCGAACCCCCAACTGCTCCCCGGGCACTGCAGCTAAAAAGGCTGCCGACTGCTCCGGGTGTGTGTTCACGGGTGTGTGTGTGTTCACTACTGTGTGTGTGTGCACTTGGATGGGTCAAATGCAGAGCACAAATACCGAGTATGGGTCACCACACTTGGCCTCAAGTCACTTCACTTCACTTCACTTCATACAGTGTTAGTGTTGTTGTGCATATTTACAGTGTTGGTGTTGTTGTGTATGTTTACAGTGTTGGTGGTGTTGTATATGTTTACAGTGTTGTTGTTGTGCATGTTTACAGTGTTGGTGGTGTTGTATATGTTTACAGTGTTGGTGGTGTTGTATATGTTTACAGTGTTGTTGTTGTTGTGCATGTTTACAGTATTGGTGGTGTTTACAGTGTTGTTGTTGTGTATGTTTACAGTGTTGGTGGTGTTGTATATGTTTACAGTGTTGTTGTTGTTGTGCATGTTTACAGTATTGGTGGTGTTTACAGTGTTGGTGTTGTTGTGTATGTTTACAGTGTTGGTGGTGTTTACAGTGTTGTTGTTGTGCATGTTTACAGTGTTGGTGTTGTGTATGTTTACAGTGTTGTTGGTGTTTACAGTGTTGGTGTTGTGTATGTTTACAGTGTTGGTGTTACTGTGCATGTTTACAGTGTTGGTGTTGTGTATGTTTACAGTGTTG
>CM040999.1:16647632-16650413 GCA_022985145.1 Pangasius djambal | reverse complement strand
TCCGAGCACCAGCGAGTTCCTCACGGGTCAGTTCTGATGATATCACATGACATCATTTGTTTGCTTTCTTCTAGTTAATTATATCAAGGTTTCTAGTTATCGCATGTACAATAGAAATATTATTTTATTCTATGTTTTTGTTCTGTGGTAAAAAAAAATCATACAATGTCTCTAATATGATGATGATGATGATGATGATTATTATTATTTTGTGTAATTGTCTTGTTTTTGTGTCACCAGCGAGGAAGAGTCCTGCTTTTCGGGCTCCGAGCAGCACCGTGACCCCTTTGACTGCTTCAGCCCCAAGCACTCCGATTCAGATGGATCCATCGGGTTTCTCCTCAGGATATTCCTCATCAGAGGAAGGATATGGCCGGAGCAGCGGCACACACAGCACAACCCCCGGTGTGTATGTGTGTGTGGGGGAAAAAAAACAGTTTTGTATGTGCAAGAAATTGAGTATAGCCTGTAACGAAATGAATGAATTAATTAAGGAATCAGACAAGTATATGGTGTATGTGTAGAGACAGGCATGTGTTATTACAGCGCATCTGCTGTAGTCTGATGATTCATATTTCTGTATAGGTGTGAAATGAGGTCAGTGTGTGCGTGCATGCGCAGTTGTTAGGTTATTCTCTCAGCTTAACCACAGCATCTTCCTGTTTCCTGTCTGGCTGTCTGTTCACTTCCCCTTGATCACTCGTGTGTGTGGCTCAGGGTTGAGGATGAGGATGATGTAAACTTATGACAGGCAGTGGATGCTGTAGGTCGCAATAACACTAAAATGTTTGCCAATTTTATTTCTGGAAATCCAATGCCATCTGTGAATCATAGTTATATTTCTAATATAGTTTATTTATTTATTAATTTGCTCACTTGTTTTACTTCTTAGCTACTTTTTATATATATATATATTGCCTATTTATTATCTATTGCCTGAACAAAAACTGCCAGAGGACCGCACCCAAAACGTTGTACTCATGAGTGTGTTATTTTATTTTAGTAAATTTATAAATAATTAATTAAGCAATCAAATAAAATTTCAATCAGCTTTATTCTGTTTTTTTTTTCACCCAGGCTCTACTCACGCTCCATCAGAAGGGGCGATGGGACGGCGAGATACACTGACCGCCCCAGGTGTGAGATTCCTATCATACACACACTCGAATTTATTCCTCACACCTCAGTAAACCTCTAACGTGCTTTATTTACTTGTTTTTTTTAGCCCGTGCCTTTGCGGTGTTGTATTTCTGGCTAGGTGTGGCGTGGTACAGTATAACGTCTGGAATGTCTCTGCTTGATGTTTCTCTGCTCAGCAGGTAAGCTGTGTGTGTGTGTGTGTGTGTGTGTGTGTGTGTGTGTGTTTGCTCTGCATTAACACACTCTTTATCCATCTCTCCTCAGACGCACGGCAGGTGTGAAGAAGACCCTTCTCCTCCTCCTCCTCCTCGTCCTGTTGCTTTTCGGTGAGCGTGTAGATACACACCTTCACGAACTGCTTCGTACAGAGCTGCTACCAGAGGGGCAAAAAATTGATTTGTTGACGTGTCATATTTTGAATAATTGCTCACACACACACTTTCGGCTGGTGTATCGGTGTTGATAGCAGGTGTGTGTCGTTGCAGGTGTGTGGTACTGGTACCCGTGTGTTATTGCCCTATTTCCCCGTTCAGCTCGAGCTCCACCGGTTCAGCCCCGCCCCAAAACACACACGCAAGTTCAACCTCGTATGAATGTAAGTGATGTCACTTCCTCAACAATTAATGCATCTGGATGAATTATCTTGTTCCACAGCTCTGCTGACTTCTTTCTCTCTCTCTCTCTCTGTCTCTCTCTCTCAGGAGCGTGATGCCTATGCGAGTTTTGCAGCTCTAAAAGACGAACTCTACGCTGATCTGCGTGAACGAGAGACCAAATGGCTGGAGGACAGAGACAGGGATTTAGAAGACATGCTGGTGAGAAAGTCAATAGAGGGATCCAGATATTTAAGTTGCAATAATTACGTTTATGTGTGATTTTTCTCCATCTCATAACTGCATCATATTTTGAGTCGTTGTCGAACGTGTCTCCTGAAATCCGATCGTAGTATTTTTGTGTAATGTTGTAATATCGCATTCGACACTCGTCACGATGCAAAAACACATTGCATGTCACAGCTCTGACTTTCTCTCTACCATCTTAGAAAGAGCTCAAGTTACTGAAACAAGATGGAGAAAAGCAGAAGCGCACAAATGAGGTGAGAAAACACACCCATACACACACACACATTTAATTTTTTCTTGATACTTGCTTTTCTTTTGTACTTATGGCAATCACACACAGTCCCAGCATCACATGTAATGTAATTCTCCATTCTGTGTATTTGTGTGTGTGTGTGTGTGTGTGTGTGTGTAGATGTTGCAAATGGATGTGCAAGACCTAAAAATTCGAGTGAGGAAGTAAGTGTATATTACAGCCACCCTACTTCATCAGTGTTCTGCTAAACCACATCTTATTTTTTTTTTTTTTAAATATGTGTGTACTTTGTATTTGTCGCCACCTAGTGTCGACTCGGAGCATCGTGGCCTGATTAAAGAAGAAACCGTGGGGATGCAGAATCAGATTTCCGATCTGAGACTGGACGTGTCCAAACTTCAGTCAGCCTCTGAACACATGAGTCGCAGAATGGACACCCAGGAATCTCAGAACAAGAAGGTACACACACTCAAACACACACAAACACATTTAACAGTGTGTATATCAAAGAGCTGTAGAACTACTGATTGGTAAGAAAGGTGGTGA
>CM040999.1:16610132-16645132 GCA_022985145.1 Pangasius djambal | reverse complement strand
TTTTAAACACACGATTAGCAAAAAAAAAAAAAAAAAAAAAAAAAAAAAAAAAAAAAAAAAAAAAAAAAAAAAAAAAAAAAAAAAAAAAAAAAAAAAAAAAAAAAAAAAAAAAAAAAAAAAAAAAAAAAAAAAAAAAAAAAACAGACAAAACAAAGCAAAAAAAATATATCCCAGATATTAAACACTCGACATCCAACTGTATGTTTTTTTATTTGATCTTTTGTTTTGAACTGCTTCTTTTATCCCAGTGTTTCATTTTGATGGAGTTTAAGGTTCCTGTATGTGTGTGTGTGTGTGTGTGTGTGTGTGTGTGTGTAGGTGCCAGTGTGGTAAACACTCGCTGCTCAGAGACGTATCACACCAGATCAGCCTGTATCAGCCTGTTTGGATTTCCTCTGTGGTATCCGTCTGAAAGCCCTCGCACTGTTATACAGGTAACACACACACACACACACACACACGCACACACACACACGCACATGCTCAGTTATATCTTATTATACTTGTAAAGACCAGTAGTTAACATACAAATACTTTCAGAATGCAGAAACTTTTACAGTAACAGTAAAGCCATTGTACTCGTGTGTGTGTGTGTGTGTGTGTGTGTGTGTGTGTGTGTGTGTGACCACAGCCTGAGCTCTACCCCGGTAAGTGCTGGCCGTTTCGTGGTTCCGAAGGTTTCCTGGTCATCGCTCTGTCTCACCCTGTACAAATCACTCACGTCACCCTGGAGCACCTGGCCCGAGTTCTCTCACCCACCGGACACATCGACAGCGCTCCGAAAGACTTCGCCGTTTACGTGAGTCCAAACAAACACATAAAGCCACGTTAGCAATTTAAAAAAACACTAATAAAACACGCGTTAATATAAACCTGTGAATTCTGCTCTGTGTTCTTATGTTTCATTGCGCAGCATGTTTTTTTTTTGTTTTTTAACCTCCCAGTTTGTTCGATTGTTACATTTATTATTTGCCTGTTCTTTTAGGGAATGATCAATGAGGAGAACAAGGAAGGGAAACTTCTCGGAACGTTCGTTTACGACCAGGACGGAGAACCCATCCAGACCTTCGAAGTGCAGGTGAGGAAGAGTGAATCGGAAAAATAACACTATAAAAAAAAAAGAAAAAAGACTCAGTTGTTTTGAGTAGCGTTGCGATGTCTGGGATTCTCACACAGCTACAGTGTTGATGTCTCAGTTTTGAAACAATGTGTACTTGAATTATTAGGAGTTCAGCTGAAAACAACGAGCAACTTGTTAGTGTGCAAACAATATTTAGATATATTTTGATTCAAAAATGAATTCGCTTGAGCCTTAAATAATGTGTTAAATATTGAGAATAAACGAATGTGTATGAGTTTGTGATAAGATGGTAGTGAATATTTGGACTTTGGTGGATGGATGTTTTTCAGCACTCTCAGCGCGAGGTGTATGGGCTGGTGGAGTTGAGGATCCTCAGTAATTGGGGTCACCCTGAGTACACCTGTGTGTATCGCTTCAGAGTCCACGGCCAGCCCGCATCTGCCTAAAGAGAGGAGCTGCAGGAAGATAGGACAGAGTTGTACGTATCTATGCAAAAAAAAACAAGTCTTTTGAATGTTTAGCAATGACCTCAAAGTCAGGAATGCTCCTAAACTAATGCAATACTTTCAATACAAGAGAGATGGAGTGTGATGGAGAAATATCAAGATCTTCATGACCTCAAGATCTTTATATTCCTCCATCACACTCCACACACACCTGTCAAGTTCTGAACAAACAAACACAGGGTTACAAGTGTTTAGTAATGGATCTCATGCTAATGTTAAAAAAATTATTTTTTAAAAAGTATTCCACCATTTGCACTATTTGCTAACTAACTCCTAAGGAATGTACCTCTTATTTATTGATGATTTACGATTTTGTTTCTGTCGGTATGACCTTTCGAAGAAAAGTAGACGAATGTTTAACGATGAATAAATTCGAACACCTACCGATTAGCACTAAGTCTTTAGCACAATGCTAATTGGAGGCTTTTGTTATGAACAGTGTTAGCATTTTTGAATTCTCTTGCTAGAGAGAGGGTAAATCCGGCTAAATCCAGTTAGCTGTTGAGAAGTTTTATAGTTAAAGTTTGTATATATTTGTCTAAAACGTGTTAAGATTTGTTGTGTTTAAGTACAAATTTTAGAAAATGTTCTAAAATGAATTTGCAAAAACATACACTATGTTCAGTACGATCCAAAACTAATACAAAAATGTACTCTTTTTTTGTGAGAATATATTGTTTAAAACCAGTATTTAGCTGGTTTTAAAGGAATTTAGGAATAAAACACTCTGCGCTGTGCTGTTGCAGGAAAATAATCAACGGCGGTGTGGTGTGATGAAGTGGAGTCACTGTTACCACCCTGAAGTTGCGTTGATTATTTTCCAGTAACAGCACGTCTTGAAGTGTTTTATACCACAGCAATTTGTCATCAGTTTGAATTTTGCATTTATTTAACAAAGACATATCGTGCTTTTTATCCGTTTATAGTTACAGTCACCATAGTGGAACATTATTTAATTGAGGTAGCTCTCCATCCCAAATAAATCTGCATAAATTTCATTTCCCGTAAATTTCATTTCAAATGGTAGCACACACGTCCGAATTTGTTCCCTGTTCACTACGTAGTGCACTATGTGGAGCGTAGCCATTTTGTAGTTTCCCAATTCTCACTGGATGAATTATGTTCCCTGGATAGTACACTATGTAATTATTACCCATAATGCAACATAATTCTTGTGTACAACAAGCGTATACTGCCTCTGCACAATGCATAGCGATTACTTTAGCTCAAAATTTACAGAAATCTTTCTTATTTGTGATGTTGACATTTCATGCTACAAATTTCAGCTGATATGCAGCTTCAGGCTTGTGTAATGTTTCTAATAAGTTAATTGATTACTTTTAGCTCAATTTAACATAATACCTTCATAATAGCAGATGACTAGTTCAACTATGTTCAGAATTTAGGCGATAATTATCACGTCTGTGTAGAAGTTAGGAACGCACATACAGTGTTCAGGTTACTGTATATATTTTGTGTTTGATATTATTATATACTAAGTTTGGATTATGAGGTACGTTTGTGTGCATTGAGTGACAATCACGTTACGTTTTTACTTTTCCTTTTACTTTTCAAGCTACTTGTTTTATTTCAGCGTTCTTCTTGTCAGAAGAGATGCTGAGCTTATTGACTAGACTGTTTATCTATTTTTATAGATTAGCAATCCATTAATTTCTAAAAAAAAAAAAAAAATTATAGAAAAACTGTAATGAAACTTTAATCAATATTTTGACCAGAAACCTATTTTAATTCTCAAAGCTGTAATATTCATGTAACATAAAACTGCCAATGTTCTCTATATATATATTTATATCATATATATATATAGGAGGTAAAAATGAAAACATTTCAATGTTGAGTATGAGAATTTCTTTACATTTTTGCATTCTTGCTCGAAAGTGTTACCTTTCTGACTTGTGCTTTTATTGTTATTTTTATTTTAAGAGGCAGAATTTTCTGTATATGATGTCCACCTCCATTTTTGTCATTGGCGATACTGATTCTATATCCTGATAAAGCTGCAACTTGAATATTTAAAACCTTTTCTTACAGCTCATGAAGACAAATCATTATTCCTAGCCTACCATGCAGTATTAGCTTTTATAGCTTCACACAGGTACCATTATTAGTAAAAAATATATTACACAAAAGTTGTTTTATTTATAATCAGCATTCAGAATTTTTTTTTCCCAAATGGGTATGTATGTGCTGATGTAAACAATTTGCTTATTTTAAGATAGTAGTTAATTTAAGTGTCTCGCAGCATAAAGTTTATGCATAAAACATGAGCACATTTATTTTACCTCATAACTGTTGTGTTATTCTTGATTATATACCGTTTAAAATGAATTTCTGCTGATAGATTTGAGAAGTGTCATGATGTTCTAAAAGTGGGCGTGGCTAGAAAAAGTGCACTGTGTTGTATTGTGTAATGATGAATTTCATTCATTCATTCAGCTGAACTCTCCTGCTGGGTCAGGGAAAATTTTTAATATTCATTTTAATCATTTTTTACCCAAAGGACTCTTTATCTCACAATTAAGTTCTGAACATATATTCAGTTCAATATCTGAAAAGTATCTGAAATGTACAGTTACAATGAAATTTGAGTATTATAAAATCAGCAGGATTTTTATATTTATTATTTGATTTCCATGCATTCTATAATAATTCAGCTTCTAGTGTTTCACTGGGGTTAAAAAAAAAAAAAAGACGAACTGACTGGCAGATTTTCAGTAGCGTGGAATAAAATTTCTTCACAAGGCAAATGTTTAAATAGAGTATGTAATGTATAACTTTTGTGTACTGACATAACTCGTAATAAGAGGCAGTTAAAAATAAAATAACGACTGGTTTCACTGCTCGCAGAGTGCATGAGTTTGTAGCTACTGTAGCCTCAGATTCCTGTTCCTGGCTGACAGGAGTGGACCCCAGTGTGGTCTTCTGCTGCTGTAGCCTTCAAGGTTTGACGTGTTGAGATGCTTTTCTGCTCACCACGGTTGTAAAGAGTGGTTATTTGGGCTACTGTAGCCTTCCTGCTTGCTCAGACCAGTCCAGCCATTCTCCTCTGACCCTCTCTCATCAGCACGGCCTTTCGATGTTTTTTGTTTTTCTGTGTAATCTCTAGACACTTTTGGTGGTGAAAATCCCTGGAGATTTTCTGAATTCCTCAAACCAACTCATCTGACACCAACAACCATGCAACGGTCATACAGTTGAAACCAGATATTTACATACACTTCAGAAAAAAACACAAAAACTTTTTTTTCTTTACTGTCAAACATTAAATCAGAGTAAAAATTTTCTGTTTTAGATCAATAAATATTAACATATTTTTTGCATTTGTTAAATGTCAGAATCGAGCGAGGGAGACTTTTTATGTATTTTTTTTATCACTTTCATCAAAGTCAGAAGTATACATACACTAAGTTTATTGTGTCTTTAAACAAAGCTTAAGAAGCTTCTGATAGGTTAATTGATTCCACACCTGTGGATGCATATAAAGGCACACCTCAAACACAGAGCCTCTTTCTTTGACATCATGGGAAAATCAAGAGAAATCAACCAAGACATCAGGAAAAGAATTGTGGACCTCCACAAGTGTGGCAATTTCCAGATGCCTGAAGGTCCCACGTTCATTCGTTCAGACAATAATACGCAAGTATAAAAACATGGGAATGTACAACCATCATACCGCTCAGGAAGGAGACGGATTCTGAGTCCCAGAGAGGAACGTTTTTTGGGGCGAAATGTGCAAATCAACCCCAGGACAACAGCAAAAGACTTTGTGAAGATGCTGGCTGAAACTGGTAAGACAGTGTCATTATCCACAGTAAAACGAGTCCTGTACCACCATGAGCTGAAAGGTTACTCTGGGAGGAGAAAGCCATTACTTCAAAACCACCATAAAAAAGCCAGACTACAGTTTGCAACTGCACATGGGGACAAAAATCTTAATTTCTGGAGACATGTCCTGTGGTCTGACGAAACAAAAATTGAACTGTCCGGCCATAATGATAAACGGTATATTTGGAGGAAAAAGGGCGAAGCTTTGAAGCCTCAGAACACCATCCCAACTGTGAAGTATGGGGGTGGTAGTATAATGTTGTGGGGCTGCTTTGCTGCAGAAGGGACTGGTGCACTTCACAAAATAGATGGCATCATGAGAAAAGAAAATTATGTGGATATATTGAAGCAACATCTGAAGACATCAGCCAGGAAGTTAAAGCTTGGGCGCAAATGGGTCTTCCAAATGGACAGTGACCCCAAGCATACCTCCAAATTAGTTACAAAGTGGCTTAAGGACAACAAAGTCAAGGTATTGGAGTGGCCATCACAAAGCCCTGATCTCAATCCCATAGAAAATTTGTGGGCGGCACTGAAAAGGCGAGTGCGAGCAAGAAGGCCTACAAACCTGACCCAGTTACACCAGTTCTGTCAAGAGGAGTGGGCCAGAATTCCAGCAAACGATTGTAGAAAGCTTGCGGAAGGATACCCGAAACGTTTGGCCCAAGTGAAACAGTTTTGGGGCAATTCTACCAAATACTAAGGAAGTGTATGTATACTTCTGACTTTGATGAAAGTGATAAAAAAAAAATACATAAAAATTCTCCCTCGCTCAATTCTGACATTTAACAAATGCAAAAAATATGTTAATATTTATTGATCTAAAACAGAAAAGGTTTACTCTGATTTAATGTTTGACAGTAAAGAAAAAAAAGTTTTTGTGTTTTTTTTCTGAAGTGTATGTAAATATCTGGTTTCAACTGTATTTCCACTAATTTCTTTCAGTTTTCTCAACGCTACAGATCGTTAAGGTCAAAGCTGACGGATCTGTAGTTCTGTTCAGGATTAGCTTCTTTTATGGTCCACAGATCAAACGTCTTTTTGTGTCTGGCCCAAACAGGAGCTGGGATGAGCTTGAGAACAGCGAGGGCTTTCTGTTTAAAGATGGGTGTTCTTAAGGTGAACAACACGAAGATCTGGATGCCCTTTAGAACAGAGAAGAACACAGATATAACAGGTTTATTTCAATAAGTTTAAAAGAGCCGATCGTTTATTAGATTAGAATTAGATGACATATTTTCTTTTTTTTTATATTGCACAAATATTGTTATTTATATTGCACAACTTTTTTTATATTGCACAAATATTGCATTTTTCCATATTTTATATGTATTTTTATGTTTACTTTAGACACCCCAATTTAATTACAATACTGTGAAACAAGGTTTTTTGTATTAAGTGAGCTAAAACAAATCCATAACTTAAAACAAAGTAATGGCACTCTATAAAAGGAGTTAGTGCGTGGCTATGGTAGCCAACACTCTGCGTTGGCTGAGCTGCATTACTGGAAGCTTTATGCACTTAGAAGGCTCTCTTTTACCATTCAGTCATCATTTTTGGTCATTTTTAGCTCTCTTTGCCTTTTATGGAGATTGGTTAAATGTAGACTTTTGCAACTTGTAAATAAAAATAAGATTATTAGGCCTTGTTTGTTAGTGAAGTAATGTGTTAATGTTTTTGTAGGCCAGAATGATTAAACAAGGCCTAATAATCTTATTTTTACTACACTGCAAAGGTAGCAAAATGAAATAACTTTGGTATGAGCAAAAGCGCAAACCTGCGTGGTGTTACAGAGGCAGAAGGCGAAGCTGAGGATGGTCTGCATGTTGGGGTTTGTTTCCAAGAGCATGAAGTAGCCGATGACCCAGGACAGGCCAAGAACCACGGCCATGGCAACACAGCCAAACATTTTACTCCGTAGAGGAGTGACCTGTGATCTATGGGGGAAAAAAACTTATCTTAAAGCTAACTTTTTACCTGCAGATGAAAACTGAGCAACATTAGACTGAGAGTGAATATATTTGTGGTTATTGTTTCATATTGTTACACACACACACACACACACACACCTGTTGAGTTCAGGGTTGGTCTTGCAGGTGGCGTATGAGAAGTAAAAGAGTACTGCGATGTTAAAGAGGAGCATTACAGCGACAGGGAGCAGGAAACCCCACAGCATGGGCTTCATCCCATCAAATCTGTTATTCTGATCCACTGCAGCCAGCCAACAGCTACACACACACACATGTATGTACAGGTGAGGTAGCACAGAGATACTAAACTGATTGCTGTTATATTGTGATGCATAAAATCTGCTGTTATAGCTGTTATGTAAATAGAAATTTTTTCCTCATCCCATTACCAGTGTTTACTTTTTTCTCTCTCTTGAAGTTATTAAGACAAAAAAAAATCACAGTTTGTTACAGAAAAAAACTTTCTTTCCTAAAACTTTCTAAAACTTTAGCAACAGTTAGATGTTTTTCTTTTTTTTTTTTTTTTTTTTTTTTTTTTTAAATCAGTTTATTATTCAACTTAGATTATGGAGAGCTTTGGCCAGACAAGTCCCTGTTAATGATCTGTAACTATAGCAACACTACAGTTGCCCTATGGTGAATTTCACACATGTACAGTCTCTTCTAGTCTTAATAAGGCAGGGATTTAAGCACAGTATCACTCACAGCGCCTCCTGTCTGTAGTCTAAGGGGTTATCAATCCGGTACGTGATTCCTAAAGAGATTGCAACCACCACCGCAGGAAGACCTGGAGATGGAGATGGAGAATTTACAACACTATATTGTAAAGTCCAAGTCTGTCTAAAGACAACCTTAAGCAATGAGCTTTATGCTTGAAACCTCTTAACTTTTAGATCTGTTTATTTATTTCAAGCAATATGAGCACTATTATAGTAGTAAGAATGACAGATTCTTGTCTCTCACCCCAACCCACTACGATGGATAAGACACTGAAGTACTGTGGCGGCCCTGAGATGGTGTTTTTGATCAGGAGGAAGATGTGTGTGGCGTACAGCGTGCTCCAGGTGAACGCCGCTAACAGGAAGTAGTGGAGGAGAACGGTAAACGCTGTACACGGCCCATAGTCAGGATCTTGACGGAAATCAGTCAGAGGAATGATATTCTCTTCTGAAACAACAGAGCTGGAGCTGAGGGTCGAGTTTTTAATGCCAAAGATGAAGATGAGGTAGACGATGGTCATACACACACAGATGCTGACCATCAGGACTGTAGGACTGGATTTTCTCATCTTTCTGCACACAGAAAGACCAGTTTCAACATTTTTAAGTAAAAATTGCAGGGAAAAAAAATCCAGCCACTGCGTTAGGGGTTGAGGACAAAAACGGCTTAATATTTTTTGCACTTCTTGTAGGTGCTAGAAAGTATGGAATGATTGAATCTAGAATGATTTGCGCAGATGTTTTGAGCTCTCCAATATTAACTGACACCACTTGGTAGCCCCGCCCCCTTCCTTTATCTCATATGCTCTTGCGACTTGCAGGCTTGAGGGATTTATAAAAAATGGTGAATCGCAAGCAGGGAAGAATTAGTATCGCAAAAGCCTACCATCATGCCTCCAATCCACTCCACTCACCTGGTCAGGATCTGGAATATCATTGTGATGGTCAAACCCACGACAGACAGAGCGCAGCCGATTATACTGATCATGCCTAAAGCCTGGATTAATTCAGGGTTTGAGCGGAAACTCTGCAAAGAACCACACACTTTACATAAACAGCTACTATGAACACATAATAATGTCATATTGATTCAATTTAATTTCACCTAAATGTACGCAAGGTGTCATAACATACACTTCAGCGTCTCTAACAGGTATATTAAAATTTTGGGATACAAGACCTTGTCTGATATTTTAATTCATTAAGTAGTGCTAATTATATGCTGGCGTTCTAATCTCACCATCAACATAGCAAAGTTGGCTAAGTCAGCCGTGCCATCACATTTGCAGGTTTGATGAGCAGAACTCCAGACTTTTTTGCAGCCTTTTGTACTCCAGTCTTGCTTGTCGTAGTCCCAAAACACACAGGCGAAATCGCAGAGGCGCATAGAAGACACATTCTGCAAAACACACATCACCATGCAGTGTGGTAGGGCTGAGGAACATGGCACATGTGTAACACGCTCCAAATGCTTCTCCAGATTCACACATGCAGCTATGACATCACTACATCCAAATACAAGCCCTGTCCTGTCTATCAACTTGATTTGATCATTTTTCTAATTCTGATTTAGTAGATGAGATGTCTCATACCTGGTGCCTCAGAGTGAACTGAACAGAATCAAGGGCATTTTCTTTTTCCAGGTGTCCAGTGATCACTCTTCTCTTGATGTTCAGTGAAGGTTGGAAGACCTGGGATCTGAAGAACTGATCGTTATTGTACAGCACAAAGCCAACAGTGGTGCCTTCACTCGCTGTCTTTGTAGCTGAGCTAGCTGAAAGAGGAACAGGGGAGAATAGTAATGAAAAATGCAGTTGCTGTTGCCACAGCGGATCGTTGGTCCACTTATTTTGATTTGGCACAGTTTTTACGCCGGATGCCCTTCCTGACACAATCATCCCCAAATTTATCCGGGCTTGGGACCGGCACTGAGAGCGCACTGTTGCATGCAACCCCAGTGGCTGGGGTCAGTTCCCCGGCCGGGAATCAAACCCAGGCCGCAGCAGTGAGAGCAATGTGGTCTAACCACTAGTCCTCCAGGGACCCGGTAGTGGAAAATATTAAGTACTAAAATTTAATTATTCTCTATTCTTTTCACTTCTTCGCTTTTGAATTGCTCAGGGAAGTTCAGGGAAGTTTTAATATTAAATACAGTTTCGAGAAATTATTACGCCGTCATACAGTTGCATAGATACAGCCTTACATTAAAGCAGTATTAGATGTGACAAAGCTGATTAAAACCTAAAACGTTTCCTTGACCCACGTAATTTTAATAGTCTGCCTCGGCCTCTGTGAGCCAGCACGCACCGCTGATCCGATGCTAAACTGGCTGAGTGGGATTGGATAGTGATGTGCAACCCGCGGCTCTTAGAGTCTGAGTGCATTAATGTGAATTGCGAGATTAAAAACAGTCTTGCATGCACTTCTACACTTCATACAACATGACATCAAACTGTTAAACACTTTTCCCAGCATTGTCTTGTGCACAGTTAACTTCATGGCTTTATCGTGATCAGAGTCACGGTAAATCCGGAGCCTATTCCGGGGACACTGGGTGTTTGGCGGGAATCCTGGTCTTCCAGTTCTGTAAAATACCGTACCTTCTTTAAGCTTGACGTTCATCTGGACATCAATGGGGAACTGGTCACTAGGAATAGCGAAGGTGCCATTAATCTTTATTCTGTTGGCTGACAAGGTGTCCGAAGAATCTCCAGAAGGTACGTTTGATTGGTTTCCATTGTTTAAAGCTGTAGAGAGTATGTAATAAGAACATAAAAAAAAGAATGAAATGTTTTGTATGGATTTTCATGCAGAACGTTCAGTTCAGTTATTCCATAAATATTAATTGTGGAGTGCTGAAGATTTTTGCATGAAAAAATGCAGTTATAGAATAAAATCTGAGTAAATTTCTATTGCATTTCTATAACATTTATGCGCCTTGCATAGGCTGCACCAAGCCATCAGACGGAATAAGAATAAAATTTGCTTTGGCAAAAATCCACGGTGCAAAAATACAATTTGCTTTCATACTGGAGAGTATTTTCAGAAATAATTTTATTTATTAAAGAATAGCACATAATTTTTTTTTTTTGTTTTTTTTAAAATAAACCTGGTTTATAGTTTCATTGTGGAGCATTCCTATGGTAATGTATTAGAACGAGTGCGTTAATATAAACCTGTGATTTGCAGCTGCACTACTGTCAGAGCTGCTGTTCTAGAAAATTAATCAACACCTTCTGACCAATCAGAATCACACAATCGTTTTTTATTATGTTTGGTAAATATTAAACTATGTACATACTGACAGCTAATGTAAAAAAAAAAAAATCATGGCAGAAAAATAGTTCAACAA
Source organism: Pangasius djambal (assembly GCA_022985145.1). Classification (NCBI taxonomy): domain Eukaryota; kingdom Metazoa; phylum Chordata; class Actinopteri; order Siluriformes; family Pangasiidae; genus Pangasius; species Pangasius djambal. Next base: position 16,633,658 of record CM040999.1, on the reverse strand, counting down.
TGGATCAATAAGTGACTTTACTCCAGCATTAATCTGCACTTCAGGTTGCGTATCCCGATAGAGAGCTGAGCACCTTTACTGAAACAGAGAGAGAGAGAGAGAGACGAGATGTTCTCTAGCCACACAAACCTGAAAAAACAGTCATTTGAATTTCTGAACTTTGGGACACTTTGAATGACTGTATGGCGATGTTCGGCTGTACGAGCGGCGATCTTTCATCACTGTGCTTCAGGGAAAACCTCCGCAACGTTTGGGTGAGACTGGAAAGATAATGAATAAACACACACAGATGGTTTAACAATACAGTGACCTCATTTCCTACAGCTCAGGTTACAGGGTTACGCTTTCTGAGAACGTTAGGATGTGTATTTATGATATCATGCTCTGTTCCTGTCAGCTTCCCTCTGTTTAAATGCGCCATGTTGTGCTTTACTTTTTTTTAATCCATTTATATTTACAATTAATGTTGTGTAACATCCAAGTCAGTTCCTGTTCTCACTTACACTATAGCAACTGCAAACAGTTGTTCTCTCACTAGCCTGTCTTCGTTTTTTTTTTCCCTTTTGAAGCTAATTGACTGTTGCAAAGAGCCGATGCATTCCATACATGCTCAGTAAACTTCTCCTTAATATTCAGAAGCCTTCACGATACCAGTGATTTCGCACGTATGTTCAAGAGTAATGCTAGGACGCCATGAGATATTTCATCATAACCTAACGGAGCATAACAGCCACTCAAGACAGCTAACCAGGCCGAGCTAACTTTAGATATTCAGGTCAGTAAAGAATGAATTCATTCAGTACCTGGTGATGGATTCAGTAGTGACGTCGTAGAACTGCTTCATGCTAGCAGTAAGGAGCTGGCTGACTGTGGCGACCGCTGCAAGGTGGACATCCTGACGGAAAATTAAAAAAGATAAGAAGTGTATCAACTGGAACATACCAAATTAGAGCCTTTTCTGTTTCAAGTCACATTTTCAGCAGGAAGTTGCATCATCCGAATTTCCTGACGAACACGGGAAGAAGAAAATAAGTTCTTTCACTGTTTTTTTCCCCTTTTTTCAGTGATGTTGACTGATATAGTATAGCACTGTTGTACAAAATTGAAAGTAATTAATTTTTAAAAAAATAATATTTTAAAGTAAAAATAAATTAGATTAGATCTGTAATCCTTAATGTCCTCATTACATTAGTGTGGATGCTAGTTAAACGCTTATAAAAAAAAATAATAATAATCGCTGTCACATATTTAAGAGCAACTTGCACCATAGAAACCCTGCAAAGTTTTTTTTGAATGGTTAAAAGCATTTCTTTTATTCTCGATTCTTAGAATGTTGACTTACATAGACTAAATAGCACCATGGATCATGGATTCACCCAAACTTTTAAAGAACTTAGAAGTTAGAAGGATTTAGCAATAACAAAGGATGCTAACATAAAGATGTGACGTTTATGAGCATCATTTTGTGCCACACAGGTAGAAAGAAATGAAACGTACCTGACTGCTGTCTTTGTTTGTGAGCAGACTGTTGGCTATCTTTGCAGCAGTGCTGATGTTTTGCGTGGTTAGCTTTTCTGGTTTGGATGTGAGGATTTGTGCGCTGGAGGCCAACATCTGCCTGGCTTGAGGATCGGCATTTGAAAGCTAAAAAAAAAACAAAAAACATCCAAATGTATTAGACCCTATCAAATCTACAGCCAGTAGACCACTGCAATTCCAATTCAGAAGGCAAAAAAACACACAAAAAAAACCCAAACGTATAATAAAAGCTGTAATTTACTTACATCATTATCGATGGTATTAAGGCTCAGGCCACAGTTCAGCATTTGAGGTGTATCAAAAGTGCGAGTTTCATTCCGGCACCAAGCTGTAGCCCTTGGAAATCCGGCTACGTGGTCCATACACAGAGAAAAAAAAAAATCTGTAAACCTGTAAAGTTGTTGATGGTGATGATAATAATAATAATAATAATAATAATAATAGCTGTTAAGGGGCTGTTAATCAGCAATTAAGGGGCCAAGCACTTTCTAGCTTTCGTCTAATAGAGGAATACCTGAAGCTATTTGACCATCTGCGTTTGTTCCCAAAGAGATATACTAAATTTGATGCCAATACATCAAAGATGTTATTAGCCTCACTTCTTGTTTTACGACTTTGCCATCAAACTTGTCCTCAGATTACGGATGAACTTTATTAAACATAAAAAAATCAGCCCAGTACATTTTGTCCAGCATGGACCCACAATGCAGTGGTTCAAATTTCACAAATTTTCAACTGAATTATTGCGGCCACTAGAGATGATTGAAACAAAACGTATTTGAACCCTTTAGATCCAAAGCTTGCCATTGTGTTGAGGTAAAAATCTTTATAACTTCTTTATATTCTATATTTACTTTTATGTCTTTTTAAAACCACTGGTGTTTGTACATCAAATGGAAAGGTTTTTTTCTACTGTTGAGATTTAAAAAATTTTTAAAAATTAGGTAATAAAAGCAAAACCCAAACCTTTCTGTTAAGGCAATAAACATTTTTAAAATAATAAACACTTAAAATAAATAAAAACTCAACATTTTCCAAATAACCTGTTTTTTTTTTTTTTAAACTCCTTGACCACTGAGATACTTTACCGTTAGTTTCCTCTGGAGTACACTGCTGTTTTGAATAACCCGCTTGTCCGATAATTGTCTTTGGAAACGCGAAGCTATTAACAGTTGCTTCAAGACAGACGTTTGCTGTAAGTAAAGACAAACTGTAACATACTGCATGGCACAAAGGTCTTCATTAATCAAAAGCAAAAGAATGGAAATATATTTATCCAATAAAATGCCATTATCATTATTGTTATTCACGAATATAAATAAAACTTTCTTTTTTGTTTGATCAGAAAAAAATCAGGATAACGCAGCACATGATACACAACAGCACATGTATAAAGTCAGTATGTATCAGGTGTCATTTTGAAAGATTTTATCTTCATGAAGGATTTTATTGACAAAGCATTAAAACAGTTCAAGTTCGATGCTTTTGCACTAGTTTTAATGGAATTCTTTTAACGATTTTAAAGTTTTTTTTTTTTAAGTTTTAAAGATTGTTTTTTTCCTCTTATACCACAGCAATTTGGAAACAATTAATTTTTTTTTGTTAATTAAGGAACAACACATTGTAATTTGTATCTGTTTATAGTTACATTATATACAGTATCTGTTTATAGTTACATTATATACAGTATCTGTTTATAGTTACATTATATACAGTATCTGTTTATAGTTACATTATATACAGTATCTGTTACATATAGCAGCTACAGAAAGTTCACTAAAGAGAATGAGAAGACGTGTGCAACACTTCAGGTTACCTGTAACAGTTACAAAGCACTGACACTGGAGACTCCTTCCATATATAATTCTTCACCGTATCAACAAGTATGCATTTTTCTTTGTGAAATAACAACACGTTTTTTATTATTATAACTTATTAGAGTTGAGAATTCAACAGCACCTTTGGTAAAAAATTTAATGAAATATTTTTTAATAATGTTAGATTTAACAATCCATCCATTTTATGATTGGGCTTTGACTGCAACAAACTTAGAAATCAGTCCGGTCACTAAACTTTTTCAGATTTCATTGCTTGAATGTGACGGTTATTGCATTTAATCTAAAAGCAGCAACTGATTTATGGTTCATTCCTATTCTTAGCAGTCCAGACCCATGAGAAGCACATCCCTACGTAAAGCAATCTTTCTTTCCCACAATAGGTTCAGGATCCCAAACAATACATGAACCTACAAAAGATTTTTGCAAGAACACGAATAATTTCATGTAATTGCTACGCTTAATTAACAATATTCAACTTTGGCAGCTGAGCATTCTAGTGTAATAAAATAATGTGGGAAAAGGACGTACGTAACTCGCAGAATTTTCCAGTGAAATCATCAGGACAGAGGCAGAACCCGTTTATTTCATGACCACCATGCTGACACTGCAGGATCGTCGACGTGGCGTTCGTCACCGTGGTGTTTGTTGCTGCGCTGCTTGTCATCATGCTGTTCGTTTGCATTATAGTCGTTGCTGTGGTATTTGATGGCACAGTGTTGGACAATGTGGTGGTCACCAACGTCATGTTCAGTGGTGTGCTGGTGTTCGCACTCACTGCCATCACTGCATTTACAGAAGACACGAATGAACATGCCACGTTTGGTTTGGTCAAATGTTTGGCCAGTGCACTTCCACGTTCTGGCCCATAGATCTGGTGCTAGAACATTTTCTCCTCTGAAGCAAAATAATTCCATTTCTATCACCATTAAAGATGTTGTATGATTTTATAAGAAGGTGGTAGATTGGTTTGTTGAGTTACTGATCTTTAATCACATTCACGCTGGTGTAATTTTACGTCATTACTAATTACTAATTACTTAACAACGTTTACTTAGTTGCCAGTTATGTTTTCATTTGGGTCATAAAAAGAAGACATTTCAAGGTTTGTTTACTAGTGAAAACATTCACAGACAATTCCAGCAATGACTGATTTTATTTATTGTTTTTCATTTCAATTGCTCGTCCCTGAGTGTTCTTCAGTAACCATAACCTCAATTACTATATCATTTTTATCTTTAGGCTCAGCTTCCCTGACACAGTTTATACCCAATATCATAAAATGGCACTATGGCTGAATTCTGGCAGAAAAGACAGGAAAAAAAATGGTTTTGGCCAAAATATGGTTGAGGTGTTACACATACTTTGACACCAATCTTAACAAGCTATGAATATTTTTCACCAAAATGACATGGAAATGTTTTAATTTACTGTCTAACCTTGCCTTGCTCTGAACTCACGTCTGGTTGAAGGCGCCGGTTTAACAAACACAGTCTCGTGTAAATGCCTAAAAATGCCTAAAACTTCCCCAGTGAATGTCACACTTTGATCAAGCGGTTGGATTTCAGAACTATATTTAAGAGAAAATGTAAAAATTTCACTGCGTGAAGGCGGGTTTTTCACAAGCCACAACATGTATCATTAAATTACTAGTTAACTGTTTTATTAGAAAAAGGGTTCAAAAGTTTACAGGCTATGACAGCTGTTTAATGGCACGATTGTCAAGATTGTCTGCTTCACTGCATCTCTACATTCGGAAGTTAAAATCTGATCACTGAAATGGAGGAAATCTCTGACGGCCTCGATTCTACAGCAGGTTCTGCCAGGAAGGAAGTAGCAGAAATTGGTGGTGTCTCAGGTGAGTGGACGTAGCTAATACAGTTAGTTTTGCTAATCTGAGAACAAATCTACTAGGAAGCCTAGCACGTAACACGTCAAAACAATCAGTTTTCACACTGATTAGTGCATTGTTCAGTTTGTATTTAGCTACTTCACTTTAGAAGCTATATATAGCTACTACTGTTTCTCATTGGAACTAAACACTTACAAGTGGTTAAGGTGTAGGTAAGGGGCGGGGTTAGCAGACGTAAATGAAATTCAACTGAATTAAAATGCCCTTGAAGTTTGCATGAATTCAGGTTGTTTTTTCACATGCTGAATCTTTTGCTGTCAGTTCTGGTTAACCAAACCATGTTCTTCATCAAAGCCAGCTAAACACTAACTACTAACCCAAAATTACACATTCCTGCTTTAACAAGTGGAGATAATCAAATTGAAAATTTGATAACTAGATGATGTTTGTCAGTAAAATGGAAATGTCCAGCTCTAGGTTAGGCAAATGAGTCACAACTTTGCATATGGACGCTGTTGATGGGAAATGTTGGTTACATGCAAAACAAACCACACGCTATGAAGCCTGAAAATGTCAGCATTGTTTTGAATGTTTTTCACCGGACCCCTGTAGTAGTATACGTAGCCTGAACGTAAGCGATTCTCAGCAAAATAAGAATGCTTAAAAGAGGAATCACAATCGTAATGGTATCCACTATCCATATTGGTGTGTCCTGTGCGCTGGAAACTTTTCCAGCACTGCTCGAAACAAACCTGGTGTGAAACCTGGAACCAGAGCTTGGTCTGAAGTTAAAGTTCATTTATTTTCTAAATCGAATATATTTTAATTTTATTTCTTACGCTGTAGTGTCTATAAAGAACAAACTGATTTAAACAAATGGACAGTTTTCTCTTAGGACATGGTAGGAACCATGTAAAACCACACTACGATGCATTGCATAAGTATTCACCCCCCTTGGACTATTCCACAGTTTTTAATGTTACAACATGGATCTTAAATGGACTTCATTGGGATTATATGTCATGAATCTTCATGAAATAGCCCATAATACTGAAGTGAAGTGAAATATTAGGCTACAAAATTGTTTATAAAATAAAAAAGTATAAAAGTAGCGGTTGCATAAGTATTCACCCCCTTTGCTCTGAAACCCCTAAATTAGTTGTGATGTAACCAGTTTCCATCAGAAGTCACATAATATGTTGAATGGAGTTGAGCTGTGTGCGATTAAAGTGTTACATGATCGCAATATAATAAAGTGTTATAAAGTGTTACATGATCCCATTTCCACCCGGATTGAATACAAGGTCTCCCTCCTCACACATCAGTGCATCTATGGCAACGCCCCCACTTACCTTAAAGAACTCCTCACCCCACAGATTTCAGCACGTCCCCTCCGCTCCACAAGCACTCATCGTCTCCTCCCCCCTAGGACTAAGACCCACACCATTGGGGATCGAGCCTTTTGCGCCCTGAACATCTGAGGGCTCCACAAATGACTGATACTTTTAAAAGGGGTCTAAAAACGTACCTTTTTAAAAAGTCTTTTAATATTTAGAGTTTAAATTTCTGTGCTAATCTCAGTTGGCAGCTGGTTTTAATTGCTGTATACAGTATATTATGACTCTTTTCTGTAGCACTTTGAGATTTTCTTTAAAATGTAAAGTGCTTTATAAATAAAATGTATTATTATTATTATTATTAATATAAATACACCTGTTCATGGAAGAACCCAGAGTTTGTTAGAGAACACATCTGAACACACAGCATCACGATAAGAAAAGAGTGATGAAAAAAACAAGTCCGGGACAAAATTCTGGGAAAGAATCAGTCAGGGTTTGGTTATAAAACAATATCCCAAAACTTTGAATATCTCTTGGAGGAACCATTAAGCATCTATTTTTTTTTGTGTAAATCCTTATGATCCCATATAATCCAGTTAAGTCCATTAAATCCCATATAATCCAGTTAAATACATAACTTGCTGGTATTTTGATTTTTTTTTCCAGTGTACTTTCGTAATTAATCATGTGGTATTACAGGGAAATTTAGTGTTAACGGGTTGATGACCTGACGCACATTTACCCACTTTATTTTTTCCAGTCTTTTTATGTATTGGTTATATTTCTTTTATTAGAACAGTCAAAATATCATGTGACGTAATGGTCCAACCATTAGTGCAATTCTGAAAACTGGCTCTAAATCCTTTCATATATTTTTTTGTCATATTTGGCATAATTTCAAAAGTGTTTTGCATTACTGACCAAACCTGCAAAGCATTTGAAGTTGTAATTCTTTGATAACATACTAGGGACATTTGTACAGAGTTTTTCATTTGGCGAAATCTCATCTGGTGCGACCGTCAAGAAAACATCATTTTGAAAGTGGCAAGACATCACAGATTGCAAGGGTTCTTGCAAACATCTAGACTTTGTTTGTTTGTAAGACTTGTAAGACTTTGTAAGACTTGTTGTAGACTTAGATAGTTGCACAAATATGCAATTATTATTATAAAAATATTATGCATTACATGATTACATTGTGAGGCTGATGTAAATAAAGAATAAGACTTACCTGAAGCAAGAAATAAGAAGCAGTGGTCCATCACGCTAGACAGCTGTAAGTGGAATCCAGTACTGAGCCATAGTTAGAAATCCGTTGTCTATATAACAATAACATCTTTGCGACTGTAAGGTCATAGCTACTATTTGCATTGTGTGCATCTAGATGTACACCTGAGATAGTGGTGCTTCTTTCCAGAGGTGCGTGACAGTCAAATCTGTGGTTGTGATTTGAATATAATTAGAGTTTTTTTTTTTTCTGAAACAAAATAGTATTTGTCTTAAAATAGCATGGAATTTTGTTTTCTTCTTTAGGCAGATTAAAAACTAGCGACTCTGGAATATTTATTTGTAACTCAAGGGTTAAGTTTGTTAAGTTGTGGGTTCAAATGTTCACCCTGTATCCCTCCCCTGCATGCACTGTATTCTGCCATCTGTTCCTTTTTTCTTGAGGTAAAAAAAATAAATAAATAAAAAATCATCAACCACCTTTTTTCCATGACAAATTAAAAGAGAACAAAAATAATAATTCAGCCTTTTACTCAAAAAATATGTCGCGTATGAAATAAAACACTCAGTCTTGCGAAGAAAATAAATAATCACCGGCTGGTGTGATGAAGCAGAGTTACATCTCAGAGTTGATTATTTTCCAATTACAGCAGGTCACAGTGTTTTATTCCTCTTAGCACACACAGCAGTGAGTACAAAGAACAACACAGCATTCATTTTTATCCATTTATAGTTACATTTCGATGTTTCGCAAAACAAGTTAGCTCCTGTTGTCACTTATGTTTTTAATTTATGGGCTTGAATGGGGCTAGAATAAATGAAAATGTATGCATTGATTCATTCAGAAGATTGATATCTGATAGATAAGAATATTTATTTGTTATTAACTTTCACCATTCATCTTTAACACCTGAACTAGTTAAAGGGACAAGTGAAGTCTTCATGATGTGTTTTTTCCTTCTTCCTTCTCACTGGACTGTGTAATTTGTATGTTTTCAAGTTGGAAATTAAACTTATTATTATTATTATTATTATTATTTATTCTGCAGCTCACACCATTTACGCCAATTTGGAACCTGAAGACCAGGAAATAATATAACAACCAAACCTCAGACAGCAATGTTCAAGTGGACCACGCTAGGGTTGGGTGATACGACCATGTTATTATTACAGTTGTTATATGTTACAACTGGATATTAGCGATGAGTAAAGTGAATTAAGCACGACAGAGGATTGTATGTTTTTAAAACAGCTATTGAAGTAGGCTGTTACCCAAAATACTCATTTAGATTCGATTATCCTACAAACAATAAAAGTAATAACAGTTTTACCAAAACTTTTCTGCATTATGAAGCTGGAGATTCTGGCCTACATGTAAACTAAGGAATAATTTCCTCATGAAGTGATCGTATAGGAGAAAGAAAGGTGTGATCTGATATAAATAGTGTTTTATATCAGCTATTGAAATGTGTTCAGGATCTCAGTGTGATCAATTGTCATGGTAGCGCCATTAGACGTAGAACTACGTTACCCATCAGCCCCAGCTCATCACGTCTCACTAATCACTCTCACCTGTGTCTCATACCTTGTTAGCACCACTATTCAAGTTCTAGCCTTTCAGCGTCTCACCGTCAAGCTTCTGTTGTAATTGTTGTTCGTTGTCGTGTGCGCTTCAGTATCGCTGTATGTTTTTTGCCTCGTATCCACAGTTCCTGTTTGTGGTTCTTCTTTTCACCATTTTTGTTTGTTTTGTTTGCACTTTACATAATAAATTCTCTGCACTTGCATCCGCATCCACCTACAATCCCTGACATCGGTGAGAAACCCACGTAAGTTCCCACGGCAATGCTGCTGCAGACAGACGTACACATGGAGCTGGTGGGTGAACACAGTGTAACAGGTTATCAAGAATGAACCTTTTAACCTTTAAATTAACAAATTTAGTTATTTATTTGTAGATATCGCCCAGCCCTATGCCACACTCTACAACTCGACGCTGTGAAAATGGATTAAAAACAACAAATACAGGAACAGTAGCATATTTAACAAACAAATCTCGATTTGAAATGTTGTAGTCCTCTGTTTTTGTAGCCCATCCGCCTCAAGATTCGATGTGTTTTGCGTTCTGAGATGCTTTTCACCTCACCACGGTTGTATAGAGTGGTTATTTGAGTTACCATAGCCTTCCTGTCAGCTTGAACCAGTGTGGCCATTCTCCTCTGACCTCTTTCATTAACAAGACTGTCTGCAGAACCTGTCGCTGAATGTCACTGGATGTTTTTGGTGTTTCACACCATTCTGTGTGAATTCTATAGGCTGCCATCCGTGAAAATCCTCAAATCAGCTGACACCAACAACCATGCCACGGTCAAAGTCACACAGAGCAGATTTTTTCCCCCATGAACATTGACTGAAGCTCTTGATCTGTGGCTGCACGATTTTATGCGCATGTGGACAGCAAAAATCTTTGAAAGACAGGGGTTTAGCCCTGCTAGCACATTTATACTAGCCATCCCTGAACATGCAGCGGTTAATTCAGATTATACCTTCTTACCAATATATCATATCACCCCTCATGTAACATTCATGTTTTAAACCAAAGTCATTTGCCATTGTACCTGAGCAGCTGAATTGGTTCATTGAGAGTTTACCAAAACACGCACGTGTGCTTGGGGAGTGGGCGCGAGTGTATCGTTATTAGAGTGAGTGTACTCGCTGATGAAAGTAGCGCAGCCGTGGCACTGACCCAACATGGGAACAGGGACAATCCACTTATACAACATTATCACGCATTAGTGATCTACACCTCCTGCCTCCCATGTGTGTGTTTGTGCAGTGAGAGAGGAGGGGGAAGACGTAACTAATCATGGGTCAGCACCACTGGTATGAAAATCTCCATCATCTTCAGGTTTATTCTGGGAAAACAAGCTGAGCGCCAGGCTAATGGGTTGACATCATCCCAACGATAGCATGATGGCAGGAAGGGCACGTACGCCAAAATAGATGCACACAGGTGCAACGAGGACACCTGTACTCAATTAACTCACTCTTTCACTCACATAAAACCCACGCACACTGAGACACACGCCCTACACTCCAAGCTCAATACACTCGACGTTATCCACATTATGCCGTTTAATCCATCCTCAGTAACCCATACGCATGCGCTTCCATGACAACTAGCACAACATATATTGCATTTATTGAGATTCTTACATATGTACAGGTTGATGACATACTCACCATCATGTTTATGAACTCACCAGTCCATGTTACACACACACACACACACATACACACACACATACGTATCATGGTACCTGCATGATGTAAGCCCAGTCTCATTACAAGAGCTTAACGACAGCTGTACACAAACGCTGTGGGTACATTGCAGTCATTACAAGAACTTAATGCAGGCTGTATACTTTGAGTGTGTACATCTCTTAAAATCCATTATCCAGTCAAACAAACACACACACACACACACGTCAACCATCAAAACCATAAAATGCTGTCCACACAAGGCTTGCACAGTTATTTGTGTCTTTGTCATACCACGTACAGCTATTTACTTCAGCGTGTGTACTTATGGGTGTGTGTGTGTGTGTGTGCGCAAACACCATATATTCTGGACAATAAGTCTCTCTAGAGTGTAACACACACCCCTCTAATTTTTTTTAGGCATGTGGCAGTCTGGGAAAACCCTTCAGATATCGCCGTGGCTGAATTCTGGCAAACTGCCAAAGAAAAAAAAGCTGCTAGAAACTGCTGAACTCCTGAGAAAACACCTTGGTGATGAGAGACGTCAGAGGAGAATGGCTGGACAGGAAGGCTACGGTAACTCAACCACTCTTTACAGCCGTGGTGAGCAGAAAAGCAACTCAGAACACACAACACCTATACTGCACATAAGGTAGGAAAATAACTCTTGGCCACTGCTGAAGATCATGTTCATTATAAAGATTAATACGTAAGTCGTTCTGGGTGGATTTGTTTTTCTTGAAAAAATGATTATCTGTACAATGTTTGGTTGTATAAGTCTCAGAACCCACCAGAGATTCAATAACGTGTCTTATACTGTCTGAAATATTTGTTGCATGTAAGGTCTTGTGTGAGAGTTTTTAGCTTTGTATGATTACGATAATCCTAGCGCAAATTTGTGATAAAAGTCACCTTCTGCCGTCACACTCTGCGTGATCTCTGCGGTGTGTGTGTGAGGAAAGGCTTCACCTGACGTTTGTTTTTTTTTGTTCCCTTGCTGTTTGTTCAGTGATGCCTGTTTACACAGAGAGCAGTGTGTGACGGCAGACGGCGACTTTTAACACAAATTTACATTAGCATTATCGCAGTCATCCAAAGATGGAGCATAACTTTATCTAATCCGCTCAAATGTCAATTCAAAGTCTTTCACCTAATGTCAGAAGCAGAGGAAGGGAATTTAGGTCTTTTGGTTCCTTCAGTACCAAACTATATTTTTGTGTATACAGTGGGAGTAGAAATAATGAACCAGTGTTCATTTATTTGCTTTGTTTTTTATGGTTCTTCTTTAATTTGCTGTTAAATTGTTTCATTTTTTTTTATAGTTGTCAGTCCAATGGTTTTTCAAGCCACAGGTCAATTTGTGTGATTTTTTTTGTCATCTCCAGAGCTGAGAGTGCGAGTGTGGGTCTGAGAGATCTGTCCACGGATAAATCCTTCACATATTGGTGGGTGGAGGCCAATCAGATTGGTCTATGCACCGTGGATCATGACATGAGTCACGACAACAGTGGAAAATGGAAAATGGAAGAAATACAACATAAATGTAGCAACTAAAACATTATTACAACAACGCAATGACTGAAGGTCACTTAGTATAGTCCAGTAAATGAGTTCCTTCTCAAAGCGGGAAGTAACTAAATTGTTTTTTAATTTATTCAGTACTCCAATGCACATCAGGCAGATTAGAAATACACTGGTTTAAAAAAAAAAGTATACAATTATTCAGCTGGGCATAATTACATGCGCAATTTAATTAAGAGATTAAGCCTTTTCTGAGGTCTGAGACTCATTTTGAAACATTTTTTTAAAAAAATTAGCAGTAGATCGCTAACATCCCTCAACAACATTAGCTAGTCAGCAAGCTGAAAACATTTATCCCCGAAAAAAACGTAGCTAACATTAAATAATCCGTGGATATGAATGACCCCTCAGGCAGCCATGTTTGTGTGTTTTGTTTGTTCGACAGTATTGTGGCAAAGTCTTATACTGTGAAAACGAGATATTGTTTCGTTAGACTCTGTAGACTGTCACAGTATCGTAAGGAAGGAATAAAACCTTGGGGGTTTGCTGTTACTGGAAAATAGTCAACGATTAATACCCTGAAGTTGAATATTTTTTCCAATAACAGCATATTCATCTTATATGGCACCACGACATTTGTTTATTCATTAAAAAGCAACATATCATACAGTACTTTTTATCCACTTATAGCTACATTTATATGTTGTGGGCACATCCATGAAGCAGGTTAGTTCTTGTTCTCGCTTATGTTATAGCAGCTTTAAACAAGACTTTCTCATACCAGCTTCTTTTTATCCTCTGGCTTTAATTAAAAAAACGCAGCTTGTCACGTTACAGAGAAACCGCAAACGTAAAAACTCTCTGTCCTGCAAAACTAAAAAAACTTACAGCTTTACCTCTGACACTGGAGACTCCTTCCATAAATAAATGTCTCCTTAGAGAAAAGTTCATATCAGTCAATAACAACATTTTTTATAAAATCCATTTATGTGTCCTCCGTACAAGAAACGATAACGTGTTAGAATATTAATATAAACCCGTGATTTGCAGCTGCACTACTGTCAGAGCTGCCGTTAGAGAAAATGAATCGACACCTTTCCGACCAATCAGAGTCGAGAATTCATGAGCGCTGTGGTATAACCTTCACTGTCATATTATTTCACTGTGACTTTTAACACAGTGATTGTACTCTCTGTGATGTGTTTAAACCAGAGATCATTAAATCCAGATTACATCCAGTTATTACTGCTTAGGCTGAGGTCAGAGGTCATTGTTAGAATCTGAACATTTTTGGTACAGAAAAAAAAACTTCAGTTGCAAGGAATTTGACTAAACATTATAAATAACAACATTAAAAAAAAAAAAAAAGCAGTCAGCGTATAAACATATAAACACTAATTGCTGCCATGGTGACCCACAAGAGGTTAGAGGTCAGCAAAAATACTCTCTTACAATCTCTCAGGTGTTGTAAACATGTCATTTGTCAATAACTGCAGCCGGGTGAGAGGTTAAAGTATGAAGGCCGTCAAGAGCTTTGATTTTTTTTTTTCTCACCTAATTGCCCTTATCATGATCACACGCCACTGAACGCCAGGCTCCTCTGTCACAGACTCATTCGCCCGCCAGGCCGTGACATTTAGCCCAATTCATTAACACACACAAACCTGCAGAGAGATGCAGGTGTATGTGTGCAACAAGATAAAGGCTGAGACAAGAAAGAGAATTGAACATGAATGTGTGCCAGGAGGGCAGGGGAATCCATTTGTATCCCAATGATATTACATTTACAAATCTGTATTTAGAGTAAAGGTAAAAGACATTTCAAACACAGGTAAAGTCCTTCACAACAAGTGCATGCTTCTGATAAATAACAGAAAACGTTAATAACGCCTCTAGCCCACTAGCACTACGTTCAGATATGATGATTAAAATACTTGTTTGGATGAACATCTCATGTTTGAAACACTGTTTTCCATTAATCCTCCATTATAGGTTATGAAAAATGGACATTTTAGCTCATTTCACTCAAAGGCAGTGCCTCATGTTTTACCAAATGTTTTTTTTTTCCCAACAACTCCTCCAACATGCATTTATTACTGGAAAAAAACAATCTCGCTATCTCACTGGCGAGTTTTATTGGTGTTAAAAAAGCTCCAGGCTGCGCATTGATCTCTATTTCTGAGATTATAAGCCACAACAGAATATATCAAATTCAAACTTTTTAGAAAAAAAGCACACCTCTTAAAACTTAAGATAACTTTTCACAAAAGAAAGTTTTTGATAGTGTGTTTATAGACAGAGCAGTGCAGCAAAAACTGATACATGATGCTTTTGTAGACATAATACAATTTTATATACATACTGTATATAGATATAATACACTTTAGCCAGAAAGTATGACTATTTCACAGTTTGTGTATAAATTTACTAAAAAAAAAAAAAAAAAAAAAAAAAAAAAAAAAAAAAAAAAAAAAAAAAAAAAAAAAAAAAAAAAAAAAAAAAAAAAAAAAAAAAAAAAAAAAAAAAAAAAAAAAAAAAAAAACTAAAAATAAATAAACTAAAAACCAACAACACCAAACTAAAACATAAACTAAAAATACTGGCCAAATTTACAAAATTTTCTCACGTCAATGCCAAACAGCTGTAAATTGCCAAGCGCCTTCACATGACAGCTGATTAACATTTAGCCACACCCACGAAACTCCATAAAAGGCTAAGCTCACAGTGAGCTGAAAGGAGTACAAGTACATACGAGTGCTCCCGTACTTCAGGTGGCGCTGTTAAAATTTCAGGAAGAAGACTACCCTTCCTCAAAGTCATGCATCTTGGACTGAGTCAGCTTGGGCACACCTCTTCTGTACTGACCAATCACAGACTTGGTTACCTATCATGTTAGTCCAGCTGCCATACGACATCCGTTTGCTCCAGTTACATCATTTTATTTGTGAAAGCTAGTCCTATTGTCTTAATTTATGGATTTGTTTTGGATAGCTTTTGTTCAAAATAAGCCTGTGAATACTTTCTTACGAAATAAAAGATTACTTATTATTTATTTAAACCTGACAGCATAACGTGTGTATAAAATCGCAGTTGCTCATCGACGATTATAAGATTTATATCTGATCATTTGAGGTTCACGTTAGGGAATCTCTGTTTATGTAAATTTCCACAAAGTCTGGAGCGAAATGTAAGATGCAAACGTTTTTTTTTTTTCCCAACTAATTACATTTTTACGAATACCTCATTGTTCCTGAGACCGATGAGCCTAAAGAATAACACTTTTACAAATTCACTACCATATTCATGAATGTGTGTGTGTATGTGTGTGTGTGTGTGTGTAGGACACGCAGGAAAGCAGAATGAGACGTGCACTTTGCTTGTTTGTTTGCTGGGATTTTCTGAGAACAGAACAGCGACGTTGGAATATTACGAACAACAGGTCAGAACACTGGACCATCAAGCACGTCAAACACAGACCGCCAAGAAATACCCAATTGTCCAATTTAGCTTCTGAAAACACAAAATTGCAGGAGTCAGAGAGGTCTGTTGTGATTTTTTACAACCTGTAATTTAAACCCCCTCATTTCGGGTGAGTGCAGGACAGCAGGTTTTGGATGCTGAAGCAATTTACGCTTTAAAAAAAAAAAATCCCTCATGTGTAAATCCTCTTTACCTATAAATAAATAAATGGAGAGTTATCAATTGATATATTTTGATATTTGAAACATAACGAAAGCTGAGTCTGGACTGTTTTTACCCAATTTCTTTTCCCAATTTAGTTGCAAATTCAACCTCGTTATCTAATTCTCTGCTATAAACAAGCTACTACAAGGACAAAAAGTAACAGCACACTTTGACTTTATGAACTCTGTCATTTGGTTTTCATTTATGAGGAGGTGAATTTTTTTTTTTTTTTGGTCTTGAGAGAGATATTAACTGTTTAATGTTTAATTATTAATGGAATAAGTCTAGTTCAACAGCTACCTAGTTTGGTTGTGTCACAGCCTTCCATAAACTACAATTCTCTGAATGCATCCTGCGATCAAACTATCATCATTACCTCTGTAGCTATAAATGACCCTCAGTTTTTAACTTGCACTTCTATACAGGATTATACAACACACTTCTATACAGGCTTTGCCGAAGCACCATAAAGAGGGTGCTATCACGACGGACTGGATGTAGAGCCTAAAAACCAAAGGAAGGAGGAGAAGAACTCACATTGCTAGGTCTGGTTTTCCTTCGAGCCTTCACAAACGAGCAGGTTTTGTCTGCATTTATCTGTTTTGGACTGTACAAACTAATGTTTCTGCGAACGATTTATGAATAAATTTGTCTCCTAACAGTACTAAATGTGTTGAAAGGATGTTCATTATAAGTAGATTGTCAATAAAAGTCCGTTAGAGATGTTAGAGCAGGGCAAATGCAAGTGGTTAACTTGTTAATATATTGTGTTGGTGGATGCGTGAGTGGAGACTTTAAAGGGACTCCAGAGGTCATGAAAAGGTCTTTCACTTATTTTGCCACTGCTGAAAACACAGAACAGTGATCTGTTTGGTTTATTGTGTCCCAGTCTGTCTTTTTCCAATAGATGGCTTTCTTTCAGCCAGGAAAGCACAAAGGGTTAGGGGTCAAGCTGGGGCAATGATTTAGGGAAACAAAATGCTTTTTTTGAAAGAAGAATAAGGTCCACGTTCAGCTGAGGATGCCAGACACATGTTGTTCACATTGGCTCATTTTTAGAGATGGCAAGCTACATCATTTTTGTGCCTGTTAATCTCTCACCTCACGTTGCCTATGATTAGCACAACTAACCTAAGGTTAGATAGCAATGCTGTAACTTCTGTATTTCGTTCTAATAAGTGATTTCTTTATTTCATGGGATGACTTTATTGGAAGATGATTCTGACTCTTGAACTTAGAGGTTTATACAATTTTGTGTTACACCATTTCTTTTCTGTGGACAATATTACAGTTCCAGGTTCTCTGGTTCGATCCTGAGCTCAGGTTACTGTCTGTGTGAAGTTTCACATGTTCTCCCTGTGGGTTTCCTCTGGGTTCTCCAGTTTCCTCCCAGAAACAAACTAGTAGGTATCTTAGCTAGGCTAAATTGACCCTAGGGTAGGTATGCGGATTCCCGCCTCAATCTGAGTGTTTCTGGGAGAACATCCCGCTCCAACAAACGGACCTGAAATCGAGGCATGTTATTGCGACAAGATAGAATTTCCCACGGGAGTTTTCCACTATGCACTCCGCTGAGACAGCGCGGCAACCTGGAAAAGTCTGAAGAAAAACAAGTCATCTGCAACTGCGTGAAATATATGGTTGTTCACGTTTTATTTCAATCTTTCTAAATTATATTACTGTAGACATTAGCTATGTAGGCAACAACTTTCATGGGTTTGCTTCTTGTAATAGGCTTTATGTTTATGTTTATGGCATTTGGCAGACGCCCTTATCCAGAGCAACTTACATTTATCTTATTTATAAAACTGAGCATTTGAGGGTTAAGGCTCAAGGGCCCAGCAGTAGCAGCTTGGTGGTGCTGGGGATTGAACTCATGACCTTCTGATCAGTAGCCCAACGTCTTAACCCCTGAGCTACCATTTTAAAGAGTGTTCATTGATTCATTTTGGGCTGCTTCAGTAATAAATTTGAAAATAAATAAATCAGGATGTGTGTGTGTGTGTGTGTGTGTGTGTGTGAGAGAGAGAGAGAGAGAGAGAGAGAGAGAGAGAGTGAGTGGTACAGTCTAATACAGGGCTTAGCTGTTAGCTCTGCCATGAAGCCAGATTCTCACAGAACAATTATTGTTTAGGAAAAAAACTGAAATGCTGAACTATAGATGTGCCTCTGTTTCTCATTAGCCAGTCCTCCTCACTTCTCCGCGCGATTCCAGCACGAGACGGCATCGCTTTAATTGTAGACTTAATCCACTTCTACTTGTTGTAGGATAATCTCTGTTTATTTATTTATTTATTACAGATATTACATAATGTAACTGTACAAATATGTGTTAGAGAATTAGTTGGGGCCAGAAAATACTTGCTCGCGGCGCTGTGCGCGCGCCCGTGCAGGTGACGTCACTGCCTGAATTAACGGCTATAGCTTACAGTTAAATCCCTCCATTTAACCATAAAACCTCTTCCTTCCGCCTTTTAAAGGTAAACAACGAATCTACTTCCTGATTATTTTCAACTTTTTTTTTTATTTCCATCAGACTCTGATGGAAAATATTACATTATTTTTTTTTCCCGAATTTAGTGGAATTTCTAAAGAATCCACTGTTTTCCTGATTTTACAGAGATCTGAGTGACTCACATTATAGCCAATAGGATGTGTCGAACTTGATCACGTGACTCGGAGGCTGCTAATTCGGTCCGGTTACTGGGCCACGCTTAATTGAAACTGTTTGTTTGTGAAACTGCACCAGAAAGTGCATGTGAGAAAGGTTTTTGCTTCTAAAATATAAAAGTGAAGCCCAAAAGTGAAGCGAGAGAGAGAGAGAGAGAGAGAGAGAGAGAGAACAGAAAACAGAAAGAATCAGACATGAAGAAATGTGAGAACAGTTGGTCCTTTTTCCAGGACAGTGAACTCCAGCTGGTGCAGTAAGTGACGAACTCTCATCATCCCGTTAGAAAAGGCACTTGTAGTAGTTTTCACACACCTTTTAATAAGCTGAAATTTATCATTTATTGATATGTCTCATTTTCAGGGACTTAAAGGCCACTGCGTTCAGGGAAATGCTTCAAATGGGGTGAGTCACGTGACCTTGTGCTCAATAAACAGCAGTGCCATGTTTGCATACAGTGCTGTGATCAACAGATTAGTGCAATGCCATTATTTGTGCTGCTTGTTTTCTGCTTTGTAATGATAAGAGCTGGATGTTGTGCAGGTGTAGACAGCACTACTGGCCTACCAGATTACTGACTGTGTATGAAATATTAATCGTGTGGAAGAGTGTGCATGTGCAAATACTTTCTATGGAAAAGCAGCGCTAGTAGGATCCAAATGTAATGAATGCACAGGGGCACACTGGGGCAGAGTTCCACCAAGGTCAGGTCCTTCGTGCATAATGCCTCGATCCCGGATAAACCACTGAAAAAGGGCCCCCAAGGAAAAACACACACACACACAAAATGTAAATGCTGTAACGCGTAATCGGACTATATCTCCTTCTAATGTGGTAGTGTTGTTTTAAGAACTCTGCAGACCCACTGCCATGCTTTCACCAGTCCATCTTCTCGTCTGGACGCCTCATTTATGACATCTTGGCAAACTTAGCAAGCTTAATAAAAAGGTCCTAGTAGCCAGACATCCTTACAAACTGTTTTACAAAATAGGCAAATTAACAGAGGTTAGGTGTTGTGGTTAATGCACAGTTCTAAGTTAAACACCACAAATAGACATGCTTCAGCTGGTTTTATTTAGCATGTCCGTTGACTGTCCATTGTTAAAAGCCCTATTCAAATAAAATTGAATCGACTTGAACTATTAAACCTGTTTGTCCCACTCCTGATGCTGTATGTACCTATATACCTGATGTACCTATAACTTTAGTCAACAGAAGCACACAGAGATTTCCATTTTTTCTTTGAACTTTTTTCTTCTTCTTTTGACTTGTAACTAAAAATTTGCAAATGAACAAATATGACGTATAACGGACGTAATCAGAGAAACTGACTTGTCCCGTTGATGTTGCACAACATTAAATGTGACTATAAACGGATAAAAAAGTACGCCGTGTCCTTGTTTAATAAGTGAAACTTTGCAGTCGTGGCGTAAGAGGAATAAAACACGCACGCTTTTAATTGGAAGAGAATCAGCTCCAGCATGATAGGAGGAATTCCGCATCGATTATTTATCTATTTTATATGCCTGAAGTGTTCTATACCTTAAAATGCAGACCAAGTCGCACGACAGAACAGAAGGTTATGCTAGGTTTGTCTAGCGTTTCATGCAGATGTAGATTTATGAGGTAATAAGAAGAACGGTGCGACACCAGGACACTGCCGTCTCTCTGGTTTAAATCTCAGACAGGGCAGAATGAATCCTGCCGTCAATCCGTCCGTAGCCCTAATCTTACGCTTCTGAATCTCCTGAATACGACACTTAACCCCAGCTGAGCGTCGTCAGCGCAGCCATCGTTCTCAGCACCAGATCTGGTTCTGGCGCAATATCATCAGTCCCAGTGGGTCAAACAGCGGTCATGGGAGAGCACGCCTGGAAATCCTGCCGAGAGATCATCGATGGACGAATAAAAAAAAATAAAAAAAATAATAAAGTTTTATAGTCATAATAATAAACTTATTAAAAATAATATTTATATATCATCTCTGATGCATTAAAATGTAACTTAAAGTGCTTTATGGAAAAAAGGCAAATATAAATCGCATGTACAAGATTGGAGTAGAAATTTTAAACATGAATAATTGAAGAAAACATAATAATAATTAAAAATAAATAAATAAATAATAATAATAATAATAATAAAATAGATTATAAACAAAGTAATTAATCCTGTACAGTGTCCACACTCCTGAACTGTTCATTTAAGGTCTTTTTTTTAAGAAATATATTAGACATAAACATATTTTAACAAACATTATCATATACGTACTAGGTTTGTTCAAAAAATATAAATATAAAAATACATTTTCAGTAAATTTTGCACTAAAAAGATTTAAAATGTTCTGTAATATCTAGACCGGAAATATTCATTAAATAAGTTCAGTTGCTTTTCTAACAGAAGTGTTTTTATTTATTTTTATTTTTTTATATATATATATAAATAATTTATGCACGAAAGGGTTAAGACAACATATTTACCATATTTAAATAAATAAATAATTGCTCATGAAATTCAGCTGGTGGACATCTGGCTCTTTAGCTCAGAAAGGAGAGGAGGCATGCGTCCACCGACACTTTCAAAAAGTCAGCCAACGCAAATGGAAATTCTTGTGCATCGTCATACATATTCAGAAGCCTGAACAGTCTCCACAGAGACCAAAACATACACCTCGTACAGAATGTTCCATCACCTTGGATTACATTAACTGGGTCAAATGTTTTGTAATTTTAAAACCAATTGACGAAAAGAAAACGTGCACGAAGCTGAAAAGTGATTAGAGGGGAAAGACTACAATACCCAGAGTGCTCAGCTGGTTTTGTTTTTGTTGTTCGTATGGGAGCGTAATGGAGAGATTTGAAAAAAATCTTTTTTTATTTTTCTGAAATAAAAAAAAAACTTTCACTCTTTTTCACGTCGTGTCTTTATCAGTTTTCCATGTCAGCCAAGTGTAAAAATGTAAAAAAAAAAAAAATAAAAAATTGTGATGTAGGATTTTTTTTTTTTTGAACCAAAAGAATTTTTTTTTTTTTTGCGCATTTCACCTCAGTCAAATGAAATGTCTGTGTCTAGTTGAGCGTCTCATTTTTTGCACATAACTCCGCACTCCTTCCACCAAAACTAGAACAAACCAGTTTCCTCTTTTGAAAAAAATGCTGAAAATCCTTGAGGTGGCTCGAGTTACGCTAATAACATTAAACTGATTGCTGCGTATCGATTACGTGCGCACTAACATCACGCTGTACTCCACTGCACGGCCTGCGTTCTCTAAAAGAAAAACAAAAAAAGAACCCAGAACGCCTTTATCTTCGCTAACTTCCACACTGCCTGGGCATTTCTGTAGGGTGTGAGGGAGCAGACGAGCATTAGCATAGTCGTTAGCACAGATTAGCATACAGACTATTCTGCGGAAGGTGCCTGTGGTTGGAGGGTTTCCTCTGAGAACTGGTTCAATATTCCGACCTGCTAAATTGCAAAGAAAAGCAGGGGAGTCCATCAGCGCTGGCGTAGCACTGGTGCGCCTTCACAGCGGAAGCCTGACCCGTGACTACAGACGTCTCGTTAACTCCATCACGTGTGGGTGTGTGTGTGTGTGTGTGTGTGGACGCCGGATGTTTCCAGAAGAGTTACGAGGTCAAAAAAGATCCCCTGCAATATTTAAAGGGCTTCCATTGCGCTCGGTTTTTAACAGGACACAAGACTCTTCGACAAATGAAATATTCATTTAGCGTGAGTTTCATTTGAATATTCTATAACCTTTAAATTTCTCGTGTCACCGAGAATGTTTTAAACATGAGGGGAGGAAACGGGCAGGATTGCAGATGGCACCTAACCTGCGCACCAGCAAGCCGCAGCTGCCGTGCTCGGAATCTTTTAGAGCAAAAAGTAAAGCTGAAAATTAATAACAGCCTTTAATAATGCATACATTTAATATTTAATATAAAATAATAAAGTCTAGTGATGATAATTATAATATAAAAACTTCTAGTGATGATTATAATCATGATAACTTCTAATAAGTGCTTTGTGTTTGAGAGTAAGAGGAGTTTCTGTTGAGAATTGTGTGGTGACTTGTTAGAACAAATGAAAATGTCTCTAGGCTTGGTGAATTTTTAGACTTTAGTGACTTTTACATTATTTTTTTAAAAGCATAGCAAAAATCTAGCGACTTTTTGAGCAGGCATTGGCAACTGTACTGCACTCGACACAGCTGTCCAGCTCGCAGCACAGCTGGATGTATGAGTTGAGAGACCCGTCTGCACCACTCAAAGACACGCCCGTCTGGCCCACGCCCGTCTGGCCCACTCAAAGACACACCCCAATCAAAGATAACCCCATTTTTTTAAAAAAAAAAAAGAAAAGACAACAGAGTTAACAGAGCGGCTTCTCTCGAATCACCATCAATATGTACAGCCTGACTGAGTTGCGCTTGCAAGAGCCTGTGTTTCCAACCACCAACCACTGATCACTGTCCCTCCCAACCACCAATCACTGATCACTGCCCCTCCCAACCACTGATCACTGTCCCTCCCAACCACCAACCACTGATCACTATCCCTCCCAACCACCAACCACTGATCACTGTCCCTCCCAACCACCAAT
>CM040999.1:16558347-16601469 GCA_022985145.1 Pangasius djambal | reverse complement strand
TTTTTTGCCCAACCGCTCACACCTTTAATATCTTTTTTAATCATTCTATCACACATGGTTTGCTGGTTTTATTACGTGTGGTATAATAACAATGAGTCATCCATGCATGGTTTTCCTGCGCTGTTCCCACGTGAGTGTTTCAGTTTACCAAGACCGATAAAGCGCAGATGAGATTTCTTCATTTTGCGACACAGGATATCATACAAGCCATATAATTAAACATTTAATACACAAACACACAAAAGCATATCTGTGTGAGCACTGCTTCCTGATAAAGGCCAGCACAAAGGAAATGGATCTTGTGGATAGCACCGCTCTGAGATCCGGTTAGCTCCAGTTAGCGCCATTTCTTTATGCACTAATTTTTTTTTTCGTTACCTTTTAATTTAATCAGGAAAGTCATTAAGAGCAAATCGTTATTTACAAGTGAACATTGATGCTAGGCAACTTTAAAGAATGGACAGTGAGCATACACCGATCAGCCATAACATTTAAAACCACTGACAGGTCAGGTGAATAACATTGATTATCTCGTTACAGTGGCACCTGTCAAGGGGTGGGATATATTAGGCAGCAAGTGAACAGTCAGTTCTCGAAGGTGATGTGTTGGAAGAAGGAAAAATGGGCAAGTGTAAGGATCTGAGCGACTCTGACAAGGGTCAGATTGTGATGGCTAGGTGACTGGGTCAGAGCATCTCCAAAACAGCAGGTCTTGTGGGGTGTTCCTGGTATGCAGTGGTTAGTACCTACCAAAACCTACCGGCAACAGGGGCATGGGCACCCAAGGCTCATTGATGTGTGTGGGGAGCGAAGGCTAGCCGTCTGGCACAAACTGCTGAAAAAGTTAATGCTGGCTGTGATAGAAAGGTGTCAGGACACACAGTGAATCGCAGCTTGATGTGTATGGGGCTACATAGCTGCAGACTGGTCAGAGTACCCATGCTGACCCCTGTCCACCGCCGAAAGCACCTACAATGGGCACCGGAGCATCAGAACTGGACCATGGAGCAATGGAAGAAGGAGGCATCAGCATGTACGTTGCTTGCCTGGGGAAGAAACAGCACCAGGATGCACTATGGGAAGAAGGCAGTGTGATGCTCTGAGCAGTGTTCTGCTGGGAAACCTTGGGTCCTGGCATTCCTGTGGATGTTATTTGACGTGTACCACCTACACTCCTTCACGGCAACGGTGTTCCCTAATGGCAGTGACCTCTTTCGGCAGGATAATGCGCCCCGCCGCACTGCAAAAAATTTGTTCAGGAATGGTTTGAGAAATATTGACTTGGCCTCTCAATCTGATTGAGCATCTGTGGGATGTGTTGGACAAACAAGTCTGATCCATGGAGGCCCCACCTCACCACTTACAGGACTTAAAGGATCTGCTGCTAACGTCTTTGTGCCAGATACCACAGCACACCTTCAGAGGTCTTGTGGAGTCCACGCCTCGACGGGTCAGAGCTGTTTTGGTGGCACAAGGGGGACCTAAACAATATTACACAGGTGGTTTTAATGTTATGGCTGATTGGTGTAGCCAGCTAACTCTGAGCTGTTAAATGATTTTATATCCATGGGGTCTGCCATATTAAGATAAGTAAACATGAGCTAACAGAAAATGATTACGTTCTATTACTAAGTTGTGAATAGCACAACCTAATTTTGATTTAAAAAAAAAAAAAAAAAAAAAAAAAATCTGCAGCCACTGAACAAAAGTAAGCAGGACACAATAAATACAATGGATTGCCCAACTTGGAGGAGCTGGATGTGAACATGGTGTTCATCAGGAACATGCTGCACACACACACACACAGATTAAACAGGAGAGCCCTTGTACACCCTTTTAATGGCTTATCAAGTGTGTATTTATGCGACGTGACTGGCAGGATATAATTGCTCTCAGCAGAGGAGGTGTTAATGTGTTTAATACTCCAGTGAATGACAGAATTAACTTGAGAAAGGCTGTCTGTTCTGAAACGAGTGGAACACTGGAAGAAAAAAAAACACTTTCCCCCTGTTCACGTCACGTTTCCGATCCAAGCCCAGACCTGAGCAGATGAGGGTTAAAAGGTTTTACTCAAGGGGCCTTTAGATCTGACCTCGCAACCTTCTGACAGTCATTAGTGTATAACCGTAACCACTGACTCGGAAGAAGTTGGATAATTAGGTTGAGTTGAGAAGGAAATGAAAAACGAATTGGCAAATGGGATCTTGACCCCGTGCTACATTATTGACTATATCTACAATCATGATGACGACAATATCTGCATCTCTTTAATAATCATCAATAATCATCCCTTTCTTGGCACAATGCAATTTGTGTGTGTGTGAGAGTGAAAGAGAGAGCTTGTGTGAATCACAAGGCTGAGACTGAATCAGAGCTCATCAGTGTGATTCATAGAAACTTTCCAGTATGAGACACGAGGCTCAGTGCTGCACTCTCGTATTTATCAAAATCTCGTATCATAATCTCAATTTTAAACTGTGTATCAGATGAAAGTAGAGGACTGAATGGATCTGTATTGGTCTGCACATTGGTCTGACATTCTCAGTGATGGAGGCGTGGCCTCTGTCCCTGTCATTCTCAGTGATGGAGGCGTGGCCTCTGTCCCTGTCATTCTCAGTGATGGAGGCGTGGCCTCTGTCCCTGTCATTCTCAGTGATGGGGGCGTGGCCTCTGTCCCTATAACTCGTATGCTGCGTTCATTACGTGTGGGGACAAACTGTCCTTCCCCCCTTCCAACTGGGGGGAAAAAGCGTTGCGTTTTGATCTGCGTCACAGTGAAACGTCAGGAGCTTTCTGATGGCTCAGATTTCTCTGAACAAACCTGGAAGTGAGGCAACTTCCTAAATAAACATGCAACATGTCTCAGCTTATCATGAATTAGAGCTGAAAAGTGTAACTAGCCTCTTTAGTTTTATTAAAGATTAGGAAGATATTGTTATTTAACGTGAACACAAATATTTCCTGTTCTCCAAAATTCACTGCCATGACATGAATATGGCATCACTGATGGAGGCGTGGCCTCTGTCCCTGTCATTCTCGGTGATGGAGGCGTGGCCTCTGTCCCTGTCATTCTTGCTGATGGAGGCGTGGCCTCTGTGTCCCTGTCATTCTTGCTGATGGAGGCGTGGCCTCTGTGTCCCTGTCATTCTTGCTGATGGAGGCGTGGCCTGTCCTCCCCCCCGTTCTCGCCAATGGAGGCGTGGCCTCTGCCCCGTCATTCTCGGTAGTGGAGGCGTGGTCTCTGTCCCCGTCTTTCTCGGTAGTGGAGGCGTGGCCTCTGTCCCCGTCTTTCTCGGTAGTGGAGGCGTGGCCTCTGTCCCCATCTTTCTCGGTAGTGGAGGCGTGGCCTCTGCCCCCGTCATTCTCAGTAAAGGAAACAGACGGTCCAATTTTGAGTAGAAAGTGATTTTTTTTTTTTGCATGATCTGCTAAGAAATATGTATTATAGCAAATGAGACTTCCAGTAAAGTATTATTATAGTCATCAAAATGTGATGGTGCTCATTGCACTGTAGCGCCTCTCTTGCTCTCTCTCACACACTTTTTCTCCTTCGAGAATTTCAGAATCTCGTCTGGAGCAGGTGGTGATGGTAAAATTTGGAGCTGAGATCAAGCGCTATGAGATATCAGAACCTAGCATGGAAAAATTGGGGAACAGTGTTGGGCGAAGCACTTAATCGTTTGGGAAACTTCCTTTTAGAGGTTATAAAATGGTTCATTTCAAATTCTTTCTTTTTTTTTTCAATCACTGAAATCCAATCAAATCAGTGTACAGTTATAACCAATATGTGACTGGACATTAGTAATTACTCGTAATATCCTGGCTGTTTAGCAGAACCATTACAGAATATCTAGCATGTTCTTTCTCTCTCTCTCTCTCTCTCTCTGTCATTTGTTACTCCAGTATCCAAAAGGTCCCCAACAATTACCCATACAGCAATGACAAAAACAGCCCGAAACACCCAGAGATGCGTCGGGAAGCCTGAGCTCTGTGGCGAGCTGACACTACAATGACTCATCTAATAGTCTGCTATTTTTTTTATTTTGAAAACCTCTGGATAATTCATGCCATGATGTTGTGTAAATAGATTTTTTTTTTCATTAAAATCCCAGTAGCACCCATTTTAAATCTGTTTCTATTAATGTCTTAAATCCAGGCGTTACGCCAAACAAAAACGGTCTATCGAGAGAACAAAGTATTAAAGTGCACAGAAGCATGAAATGAAAAACATTAAATAAAAAGAATCAATGATGTTTATCGCCGGACGATTGGCGCGCAGTTGTTCAGGCTCAGATGGAGTTATAGAACAAACTGTTTTATTGACATTTACAAGGCTTTGCAACGCTTCCTGCCAATTGTCCGATTTCACTCTGAACGAAAGAGTTTTACGCATCCAAACGTGTCTTTTGGCTTGCTGTGCTCACGAGCAGACTGCGAGGCGAGTTTGCATCTCGATTTCTGCGTTATGGATTAGATGGCCAGCTGTCACAGCAAACCACACGGCTGCCTTTCGTTCATCCTAAGGCTTCGAAGTTAATTCCAGGAACCATTTTAGGAGACTGCCCCAGAGTTTTGCTGACAGGAATAACAAAACCCATGCCGACTAACGGAAAGGGAGTTTTATTTAATTAGATTAAGGCCATTAAACAGCCTTTCTGAGCAGCTTTTCTGAGCAGCTGCAGTCAACAGGTTAGGTAATGGTACTGCTTCCTAGAAGCAGTTCAGGATGAAGTGGCCAACTCGAAAGTTTCCAAATCGTATAAGCGGAGAAGAAATCAGTCAAGCGTAAAGCCGAGGCAGCTGAGGCGTAAAGGGCTGAACAGTGGTTCTTCGATAAGAACCCACTAATACCTTGTGGCCACTAAACCCCGTTACCACGCCCCATCCGCCTGAATCAAAACACCAGAAATAAGGAAAATGCTGAAATGAATGTCTAAGCCAAAGAGATGAAGAGAAGATACCGTAATGGCTGATTTAAAAAAAAAAATTTATGGGCAGTCAATCGAACAATTATGTGACATCTGGTCACTTCCTGTGACTGCGTTGAAAACTGCATCCTACTATATTAAACAATATGTTAAAATATTACGACATCTGTAGTAACTTCTTACCTTTCCTTTAGAACACTATGATCTCGACTTACGAACGTACCAAATAACGAGGATTAATTTGTGCAGTTTAGTGTGTTACGGGGTTTCACAAAACAGAACTGCGTAAATGACGATGCATGCAAAGTGTACTCTTATAAAATATAAAACCCTTAAGGGTGCTTTAAAGGTTCGTACAGGGGGACAAGCAAAAGTATGTACAGCCTTTTTAAAAAAATTTTTTTTTTTGAAAAACAAGAACCCTTAATCGCCCAGTAAACATGGGATTAAGTGATTTACTATACGGTAGACTGGGACTGAGGGAAGTGCTTTAATTAGTAGCTTGGGATTCAGTGTAGTGTCTGTTTATAATCAACATATGTTCATTGTACTGTTGTGATATGCTGCATACAATTATCATACCACGAATCCATTAGAATAATCCACTCCAGACTGTAATTGAAGTGATTTATGATGTCGGTAAACAGCCGGCTGATTTCGCTGTGGCCCTTCGCTTTTTTTTTTTTGCACCGGAGACAGGAAAAGATCGAGATAATGTTCAGCTCCAGTCTGTCCAAAGGGACTCATTTCTCTCCTGTATTAAATTACGAGTGTTTCTGTCGACCACACACCACGGCCCCCAGTGCCCCCGCATACACACTTTCAAACACACAGCGTACGGCCCGGCACCCAGCATCGTTTTACTCACCTTTAGGACAACCTACTGACAATAAATTAGCGCCTTGTATTAAATTACCAGTGCTTTATAGCTAGTCGGCCAAACATCACAACACACACACACACAAGCGGAGAACCAGCATTGCTCTGATCACCTTTAGGAGGTGATCCAACCAGCAATAACAATAACTCAAATCTAACACCATCAGCGAGTGCCTCAGTGTGTGTTCACTTTTAGAGCTCACAGGAGTTTTCGCTCTCTCAGACTTCTTCTGGAGACGGTAATGATTATGACTGTTGTGGCAGGAAACCAATAAAACTGGGAGGCGTTCTAATATAGGAATGTCTGTTCTCCGATATTAATTCAGACGGATAGCCTTTAGCTTTTGTTACTGTTAACCGAACCACACACATTTGTGTAATGTTGCTCCCCACAGCTAACCTGCAGGACGTTAGCTAGCTAAGCAATCAGCTAATTATGTTTCTCCTCAGCAGCGATAGGTAACGTTCAGCTAACTGCTTATCTTCTGTTAGCATGATGGATAGCTACTTAATCTAACGAGAAACGTTATAGCTATGTAATCTTATGTTAGTATACCAAAAATCTACTTCTGTAAAAAAAAAAAAAAAAAAAAAAAAAAAAAAAAAAAAAAAAAAAAGTAAAGGTCGAGTCTGTGTTTTTTTGAATAGTCACCTGCTCTCAGTCTGGAGTTTAATCTTTCAGAGTTTCAGAACGCTCCTAACCAGGTTTACTTGAAGACTTATTTTTTTATTGATGGGAAAGGATTGATCAAAAACTGTTTTCATGTTGACTGAAAAACACAAAAGCACTGTGCTTGCACACGCGCACACACACACACACACACACAAACGCGCTCATTTAATGTCTGGCATGTCAACCAATTCCACACGCCAATTTCCCGCTGATTAGAGTCGAATCCTGAGAGGAAAGTCAGCAGCTGGAGCGGTGGAAACGGTCCAAATCAGGCCTGGCTCTGAGCCAGCGAGAACCCGGAGTGTGTGTACACAATCATGTTCAGAAGAAACCCCTCAGCCATCAAGCAGCCCATAAGATCTTCCAGACCACCCGGACTCCAGATTCACACAGATAGAGATATATATATACACACACACACACACACACACACACACACACACACACACACACAAGCACGCACAGACACACTGCAAACATGTGGAGCAGAGGTCCACAGAAACGGAGATGAAAGCAAAATAATCATCAATTTATAGACATAATACTTTAATATAATAATTAAATAAGACAATGTTAAAGACGGGACTCTGCATTATGTCTCAAGATCCAGCTGTCTATCAGTCCGTCCATCTGTCCTGTCAGTCTTTCCTGTCTATCAGTCCATCTGTCCTGTTTGTCCAGTCTGTCTGTCCATCTGTTCTGTCAGTCTTTCCTGTCTATCAGTCCGTCCATCTGTCCTGTTTGTCCAGTCTGTCTGTCAATCCATCTGTCTGTCCTGTTTATCTGTTCTGTCCATCTGTCAGTCTTTCTTGTCTCAGTCCTTCCATGTTCTGTCCTGTTTGTCCATCTGTCCATCTGGTTTGTCCTGTCTGTCTCCCTGTCTTTCCTGTCTGTCCATCCCATGTGTTTTCTGTTCATCTTGGTGTATTTTGTTCTTTCATTCTTTTTCATATTCATATAATTCTACATACGAGTCTAATTAAAACACACACACACACACACACACACACACACACACGTCCAAAGCTGCATTTGTGTTCTCTTGTCTTACAAAGAACACCGTGTTTTAAAAAAGTTTTATTTTAACACAAAGAAAGCAGCCCCCTCCCCTCCACAGGATGAACATAACAGTCTTTTGCATTCTTTCTAATCTCTCTCTCTCTCTCTCTCTCTCTCTCTCTGTCTCTGTGTGCGCACAGGAATATTTCTGCAATATCAGCCGGCTGCGGTAGCAACACTATCGATTAACACAATCACACACAATTCTGAACAGCATCTGTAGCTCGCTGCAGGCTGAGCTCAGCCTTGACCTTTGCTGCTTTGACAATGCCCTAAATTGATTGGCATCCTTCACAGGTGTCTGTTTCATTTAAAAGCAGTGCCAACAATGACACACACACACACACACACACACACACACTGGAAAACCTGTGGTCATGATGTACTATAACCCTGAGTTCACAATAGCAGATGACTTTCCGTTTCTGCAGACATGCCTGACTCCACGAAAATGTGGCGATTGCGATTTTCTAAAACGTTGTGCAAATTAGTTCGGATGCATCTCTAATACACAATATATTTCTGTTGCGTAAGGGCTTGGCGTGTCGCTGCCGGATCGTTCGGTTCATCATACAGCTGATTTGCAATACCTTTCCACCCCCATGTTATTCACCTGTCAAAACAAACGTATGGTAGGAATCGAAGGCAGATCTAAAGCATGATTGGTGCAGACTGCTGCAGTGTGAAAAAGTCACATTAGTCCCTCGTCCTGTCGCCTCGGCTGTCGGCTCATCTGGTGACGACTAATCGCACCGAGCTCAAAATGTCCTCAGCTCATGCTAGTGCTAGACAACGTCAGGACGTCGCATGAAGGTGGCAGATGATTAAATGCAAAGCTGTATGTCGATACGCTTCAGTAAACTTGTGTCGTGGTTTGTTCCACGTCGGAAACGAAAGAACGTTCTACATCCGAGTAGAATTTAAGTGCGGTACACCGAGTTATGAAGGGATAAAACACCTATGGATGTGCTGTTCTAGGAAAAAAAATCAATGGCACTGTGTTGTGATGAGTCACTGTCAGCACCCCGAAGTTGATTATTTTCCAATAACTGCATGTCCTGAAGGGTTTCGTTCCTCTCATTCCACAGCACTTCGCCAATTATTTCATTTTCCTATTCACTAAAGAACATCATGTCATGCTTTACCTGTTTATTGTTACTTTTAATGTTGTGGAAGTTCCGCATAACAAGTCAGTTTATTACAAATACGATAACAAAAGAAACCATTAAGATTTTTCAAAGAGAAAACAGAACAAAGGGCTTTTTTTTTTTTTGGTCAAGGGGTGTGGGGTCGTTAAAACGCTCATTAACGCTCTCGCAGCACCTTTCCTCATTTAACGTGAAGAATTCCAACACTACCTCCTGCACGGTTGGTGAATTAAAGCAGCACGATCCATCCAACTTTTCCATCCAGCTTCTTTCTCCATTGCCGTTCTGGTTGGACGTTTCCTGCTGCTCGGTCCTAAAGGAGAAACATGCTCACTGAGCACTGGAGCTCGTTTGGAGGTTTGAACCTTGCCAGCTTGGTGTGAAAGGGCAGGTAGCAGGCGACTGGCTGAGCGGTAGTTTAATCAGCGAATCAGCTCACAGGCTCACACTCCTCAACTGAGGAATTCAGCCAAAAAGAATCAGAACGTCTATAAAGCGCACATCACCCTGCGGAGGTGTAAAGATTAGCTTCAGCAGGCGTTGGGCCCCTTTGTGGATTCATGGCGTACTTGGCTTTTGGTCCTGAGCTGTGTCCATTATGTGCTTCAGAAAAAGGCTACTGTGCTTCACATTTGGAAGTAATTATCCCCCATCAGAAATAAGCCAAATAGCCCGGTCCTGGTCCTTTACACGCAGAGTCTAGTCTAGAGTCTAGTGTAGATTTCCATGCTAGAACAGGCTAAAAAAAAAATCGTTAGCCTATAATAGAAAAATTGTTGTGGAAAAGCTCTGGCGAATATAGAGAACTACTGTTAGGCTTCGCTGGACCCATCTATCCAAAGCCAAGGACTGCATTCCCAGTTCTGGCCAAGCAGCTTCAAAAATGTTAAGCTACAAATGACCATCTGACTGCAAAAATGGAGGCTGTAATAGATTTGCTACGTGTCCGGTGAAGAAAAAGATGCAACAAAATGCCAAAAACTGGACATCAAGCAGTCAATTACTCTGTCCATACTGAACAGCTGACACGAAAAAATTGTATCTTACGCAAGTTAATTAGCACATCAGCTAGTCAACACACTAGGTAGTTATGAAGACAATATAGCAAGCGTGTGTATAATTAGCTCTGTCCGAACATCTGGCAATAAGCTAGCCAGCTAACATGAGTGACAGTGTTATGAATGATAACCTTATGGTTCATGATGTATTTACCTTTCATGTGGCGATCTTTGTTTTGCTAGTTTTAGCCAATTAGCACATCAGCTAGTTAACACACTAGCTAGTTAGCTACCATTTAGGAAGCTCAGAATTACTGCGAAAAAAATATGGACGCCTCCATGAAAGCTTGTGTATTCTTAGCTCTGTCCAAGCATCACAAGCTCATGAACTAACAGCAGGCTAGCTAATGTTAATGACATGACTATGTTCGTGATGTAATGAGTTTCTCAAAATGGCAAAAAAATGTTCCGAGTTAGGGACTTTTTATTCGAACACGTCAATTTTCATGTAATTTTATACTTTTCCGACTTTTTCTGGTCAGTATTTCTGAGGTCCTCAGTTATGACAATAATGTGCTAAAGAATATAAAAAAAAAAGCCAACAAGACTGCTTCCACAGACGACAATGCTCGACCTTGCCCTTCCTCAAGCAAGTCAGGAAATAACAGCAAATCTATTTCAACTAATTGATGAAAAAACTGCGGCCATTGTCCCAAACGCTTCGCATGTTATAGCCGAAGAATTTGGAAATTGAAGGCAGCATGAAAAAGGAAATAAACATTCCATATATTTGACTTTAACTACTTTGTTCTGGCAGCGAAATGAAAATGCTTGCTGTTTTGAAAAACACTTCTGAGTCATGAGTGGAAGTCAACGAGGGCATGTTGAAAACAGCGATGGAACACAAGAAGACTCTTAGGTTATACAACAGCACACGGTCAACCTACCCGCTGTTTTAATATTTGCAGTCTTGCATCAGGTTTTGAGGCTTGTTTTGTTTTCCGAGCCTTTTAAATGTCAGTATGCTGGGGAAAGAAAAAAAAAAACACACAAATCTGTAATTCACTGGCCTGACACTAAAGGATCCACATTAACACGTTCCACAATGAGGCTGTTTCAAAGTTAACTTCACGTCACTGCGTGAGCAGGATATGATATTCCGATCCAAACGAGTTTACACTTCGGCATGTTTTATCGGCTTGGTTGAGCGTGTTTGATTTCATACGCGGTGCCTCTCATAAAATTGGTTCTTTTTTTTTCCCACTGCCATGATGGATGCTAGCGTAGCAGCCGCTGTTAGTCACGTTCGCGGCGATGTCGATTTTAATATTTACTTTATATGGAAATAGGATCTAGAGTGCTTGAGAGAACACGAGTGCAGGACGTGGGACACTGGGGGTGGTTGAGTTGTCGTAGCTACAGGTCTGATATTTAAACCTGGCATGGAACACACTGTATGTAAATAATTGTAATAGCTAGCAATGGATCTGCTAGGGTCTGAACCTTTATAACAGTAAAGTTCACGACGAAGGTCGACATTTACATTTATACGAAAGAAACCTTGAGCCGAGCCACAGCCTGAAGTGTCTGTCCTGCCAAGCTCGAGTGGTTAATACATAAATAACACTTAATTAAACCGAATGGGGCTCAGGATTAATCCCGGGTATCCCGCCTGCAACTCGCAACTCCCGCACCGTGACTCTTCGCATCATTGCTGCGTTTTGGCCTGAGCCTATCTCAGTAACTAATGTAGTAAGGCGCCCTGTATCTGAGCATGTGTCGAGTCTGACAGGACAGGAGTTTTCCCGTAATATCTTAACAACTTTTTGAGCAGAAGTTAGTCCTGAACACAATGTCCTACACTCGATGCATCTCCCCAGCTCACATCACAACTGCTGGTGCACGAGTTGAGAGAGCAGATTCACCACCAGCGAGTAAAGCCTGACGCTTGCATGACCTTATGTACCCAATGATCTGATCATTGTTCCCAATGACCAATCACTGATCACCGTTGTTCCCAATGACCAATCACTGATCACCGTTGTTCCCAATGACCAATCACTGATCACCGTTGTTCCCAATGACCAATCACTGATCACAGTTGTTCCCAATGACCAATCACTGATCACAGTTGTTCCCAATGACCAATCACTGATCACAGTTGTTCCCAATGACCAATCACTGATCACAGTTGTTCCCAGCCACCAATCACTGATCACAGTTGTTCCCAGCCACCAATCACTGATCACCATTGTTCCCAACGACCAATCACTGATCACCATTGTTCCCAACGACCAATCACTGATCACCATTGTTCCCAACGACCAATCACTGATCACAGTTGTTTGTCCATTCCATGAACTTTGTTCTTCATTTTAAACTCTCTTCTTCGCAATATTTATTGTAATTAAAGCGAGTATCCGTAACCTTCCTTCTTGTCTATTTCTCAACTCCTCACTATTTGCCAGAAATTAGAGAATTTTTCATTTTGTAAATATCGAAATAATTTGTGGTGCATCGACCAAAGACGACGTAATTCATTATTTCTTACTCTGTTCTATAGTAAGAGTCTTCAGAAAATCTACCATCTTTTACGCAACACATGCTGAGATGCAAATGATCACGACAATTCAGTGAATATGCAAATTATACTGTTAGGTCATCTGGTGGCTTCTAGCAGCTACTTTCCCCTGAAATGCATCACCCATTCATATTTTATGCAGTGGGCCGTCACCATTCGTACACAAACCCTACACACTCTAGCTCCAACCCAACACACTCGAACATGACACACTCCTACTCCCAACTTCCACCTTCTGCACACGCCACACACTCGCACTCCCACTGGACTTCACTTCACACTTCAGCTTCTCCACACACTCACTCACTCAGTCACACGTTGTCCTCCATAGCAATTGCAAGCGATGTTCTCGCTACACGTTTAACACACTGATGCGTGAAACACGTGACACGGTAACGAACCACAGACAGAGCTAAACACATTAGTAATAAAAATGTTATTTTGTAATTATCACTCCGCTGCCTTGATTCTTAGCCATAATTAGAGGTGAGCTGAAATTACCGTCATCTGTCATAATTGCGGACTGCTCCGAACAGAGCACTTGCGCATGTAAATGTGCACTTGGCTCTGGCAGGGAACAACACACACACACACGCGCGCCCGCACGCACACACACTCTTATTCCCACATTCCCCCAGGAACTACTAAAAAAAAAAAATCTATGACTTGTGTGATGTGACCAGACAAACAAACAGCAAATTTCCTTCATCCGATGAGAAAATCTAAAGTGGGGTGGGGGGGGAACCGCAGAGAGAATCGGCGCATTGAAATAAAATAAATAAATAAACCAATAAATGAGTGGGAAAAAAAATGAAAGCTCAAGTTCAGTCCTCATGAAAGAAAGGAGGCATAATTGGTGTGGGGGTGTTTTAATAGCGAGGCTTTGCTAGGAAGCGTTTCTCATTTCCTCGCTGGGAGGAAATTGTGGGAACGTACCGAGGTGAAATGGCGCCTGAGAAAATGAGATATTCATGACAAATCGTGTTTACTCGCATAAATAAGGATTAACAAGGTAACGTGCGCAGTTGGGCGAAATAAATTAATGGCTCACTGCGAGAATTCTGTTTCTGATGATTCTCATACGCTCGCAGCACGCATTCAGCCCTCGTTTCTGATAAAAACCTGCGTCTGTCCTGCTGATTCAGAAATAGGTGCGTAGGTAATGTGCAGCACTGCAGTTTGGCAAACATCACGTCTCTGCTTCCTTGTCTGAGTAATATTTTGACCAACACTCATTGGTCAAAATATCTGGCAGAGGAAAAAAAAAAAAAAGCAACGAGCCATTTGGGAGTCAGAAGCGTTGACTCGTATGGGTGAGCTGAGCCAAATGATCTGACTTGCTAAAATTCCCATTGCTACTTTGAACACATAAATAAGCTGTTTTTCCATCCATTAAATTCGCACAAAAATATCCATGGCCAGGAGACAAGGGAGCAAAATTGGCCGTGCTTTTTCTTCCC
Source organism: Pangasius djambal (assembly GCA_022985145.1). Lineage (NCBI taxonomy): Eukaryota > Metazoa > Chordata > Actinopteri > Siluriformes > Pangasiidae > Pangasius > Pangasius djambal. The sequence continues at coordinate 16,587,743 of CM040999.1, read as the reverse complement.
CGATCACAGTGACACTAGCCAATCATGGGCTGCTGCTTTTTTGTCCGAGTGCGTTATGGCATTTTGTGACGCAGCATGAGCACATGCGGTTGGCCGGCTTCACGGGTTTTAGACGAAGCACACGGTAGCCTTCACCCTCTCCAGCTGGTAGCTCCGTGGGCGGGCATCTCGAGGTGACTAGCTAATTAGGGAGGGAAAAAAAAAATTGTCCATTATTGTCCAAATTTTCCATTATCTCTGTTTACACAAATACATCAGATAACTATCTCTAAAAAAAAAAAAAAACAGATATCCATATTAGAGACTACATAGCTGCATAGTAGCATAAATACTTACATATTTACGTATGACGTAATGCGCACATGCAGATGCATTGAGGTTCCCTTAACCAAGATTATGTATTGCATATTGGTTAACATTCCCAAAGCATGATTTTAAATGAGAATAAACCTTTAAGAAAGTTAACAAAGCAAGTTAACATGAGTATTAATTCACGTTTTGTTGTTTATTTTAACAAAATACACCAAGGAAATACAACAGAATTGCTTTATTCACAACGTCTAGAAAATGACCAACACAACCGTGGCTATTACCGTAAATCAGACAGCTGATAGACCTTCGATGTTCCATGTGTAAATACACAACAAACATTAATATCAAACATCTTTGCCCTCATAGAGGCACCGAAATAAACACTACGCCCTGGAGTGCGTACACGTCAGCGCACGAGACGGACGCTGTGTGCGTTGTAAGTTGCGTCAGCCAGAATATGGATCACTAGAATATCGGTGCGATTATGGTGCACACTCGGCTTAGGTTTAACGGTTAGTTACCGTCACTTAACTTCACTTGAACTACTAATGAATTGGAGCATGTAGCAACAGGATCAAACCGGGGTGAAATGGTTGGTGGCGTCAATAAGGGCATCGTAAAAGATTAAATCAAACACAGGTGGCAATAAACCGGTCTGATGCTGTGAAAATACCACGGGACAGCCAGTTTCCCATGTATCCCCACGCTGAGAGGACGCGGCCCTGTGACCTCGCACTGATTTCCGTAGACAGCTGTCCAAACTCAGCAAGAAATCCAAATATATTGCTGGTACTCACTTTACCATAGCTTCTTCAGCTTCATAACCAGGCTGGAAAAAGAACAACGCCTAATAGTGTGAGGTAAAAGAAACACTAAATACATATTTACAGACGTTTTCCTTAAAAAAAAAAAAACACACAAGAGCAAGAGCTTTTCCTCTCACTCGACATTTTCCCCAGAGACATTCAACATCACATTAATGAGAAATTCAGCACAGAGGTGTTGGAGACGTTGGGACGAACACTGGACGCAAAGATCCAGAATGCAATGCAGCTATATTGGCTAGCTAGCGATCTACGAGCTGTACGAGCGCGATGACGTTCTTGGACAGCTTTGGAGATCACGTTAATTATAAAGATGAATGTGCAAGTCGTTCAGGGCGGAGTTTTACTTTATGATCCCTTTAATTGCATTTATAAGGTTAATACAGCAGGACAGTGTTAATCGGTCCCACTGTGCTTCTGCGCTAACATACCTGATACGGTTCATAAAGGCTTAATAATGACATAATGAGCTCAGCTAAGAGTGTTAATAACCAGTCTACGGCACATCAGTGGCCCCCCACAGACACTCAGCTCTTATGTTTAATTAGCTCACATAAGACTGTTTAATGATTCAGCTGCCATTTTAACGAGAGTTAATTAGTCCATAAAATTCATCTTCTATGCAATATGCTAGTAAGCAAATTATTAGGCTCTTATGAGAGGTATAGCTCAGGGATTGAAAGCCGCGAGGCAGTTAAAAACTGAGCTAACGCAATCGTGAATACAAGGAAAGCAGCAAATGTTTTTTAAAAAAAAAAAAGGTTAAAGTCTGTGCTGAGTTCTGACGAGAATAACTTCGGGATAGTACAAGGATTAAAATAAAAGCAGGACATTTTAAAAGTATTGAAATAAGAAGAATTTTAAATAAGATATTGCTTTTTTTTTTTTTTTCTTCACAATGCTCTGTGCTGAGCTGTGAAGAGATTAGCAAAAAACAGCTAGCCAGGCTAGCTAGACTTAGCAAGATCTGTCTCGCTAATTTTTCCAGATGATCTTTTGGACAGTAGCCTCTCTTCCCACATCCGCTTTTTAATTTTCACTTCATTTTAAACCTAGCTGCATGGTTTCCTTCTGGCTAGTCTAGCTGAGCTGGTCATGAACATTTGTGTGTAGCTTTACAACTAGCTTATCTAATTGCTAGCTAGTTACTGTGAGGTATGTGACCATGAATCGAAATAGATCTCTACTTTGCTGACTGAACTGAACATTTATGTGGCTTACAGCTTACAGATGAATTTAAACTTCCATTTTGTGGTTTTGGTCGTGGGTTTTATCACGTCTGGCAGTAAAATGAGAAAGTGAGCTCTGAAGAATAGCTAACAGCAGCGCTAGGCTACAGGCCTGATCTGTTTCTTCTTAAACTCAGTAGTTGCTCGTGGCAATCAATAGCGGTTGTTTAAAGCATTTCCGCCCTTTTCTAGCCACTTTCTCATTATTTTGCACATGCAGAACCCTACTTATTTTATTTAGCTAGCTTAGATTTGTATGTCAGTGTCGGCTGATTAATCAGTGAACGTTTTCACAGTTACAGGTACGACGGTGGATTCAGTTTAAATGTGCATCAGTCATTGGTGCTCTAGTGGTTAAACAGATGAAATACGACAACATTGGAACAATTTTTTTTACTCCTTGAACCCGCCTCCCATTCCCACCCACTCTACTGTAACCATCTCAACCCTTCATCCGCTTCATAGCCAAGTTATAACTTCATAAAACACGTGGAATTCGGCTCATACTGATTTGCTGCTGTGACACTGGTTAAGCATCTTTGCTGTCTTGTTTTTCCTTCTAATGAGCTCTCACGGGTTTTTCAGCTGACCATTACTACTACCGTTGTAAGCTAGTTAGCATCATTAGCTGCACAGGAGTTTGATGTACTTAGCCAGCATTACATACGTTTCTATTTAGGTGGTTCATCCAAAGCATTGATAACAAATCAGGGACTAAATTTTTTTATGTAAGCCTGGCCATTCAAACATTTCAACGCTTTAGACCTGTCCAGGAGAAGCCTCACTAATTCAGCGTCCAACTTCATCACCTACACAAGTAATACAGATCTCCGTCTTTGCAAAGCCCCACCAACGTTAATGGCAAGAAATGTAGTAAAGCTAGAATTTTTGGAAGTGTGGGTTTTTGTTTTGTTTTTTTTTTGCTCACAGTGCAATGCTTTCCAGGTTAATTGTGCTACTAATAAATAAAAATACAAATGTCTCTTGCACCTTTAAAACATTTCAACACAGTAAGCTCTGCTCCGTTTTGCTAGCTTGCATGACTTGCTAGTGAAACGAGGAAAACGTATGGCTGGTTTGCTTATAGGCTAAATTTAAGCGTAATTTTGGAATTGGGCCAAACGGTAAACATTTTGACAGTAGTGATGTATTTCATGTCAGTGAAGCAAACTGCTAGCACAGATGGGAACGCGAGTGGATGATGCAGCCAGGTTAGGCCACAAATGCTCTCACACACACACACATCTGCCCAAAATGTCATTAGTTTAGGCCCCCATATGGCGGGGCTCTCCATGAAGACGGAGCCATTGTCAATAAGGTTATAACAAGACTCCTTTTAGTAAGCACTACATAAGGGTATGAAAAGCAAAACTTGCTCCATGAGCATTTTTTTTTTTTCCCCTAATCACTACAAAAGTCAGTCAGGAAAAAAAAACTGAACTGGCATATTGACCTTTCACTGAGTTTTTCCAACTCGGTGCTACAGAAATGGCCCAGAGACATTTCGTTAACTAGCATGGAATACATCGCTGGGAACACTGCTGTGGTTGTCGGCCTAAATATGCGGGTCGGATTGAAACCTGATCCCTTCAAGAGCAGCGGTCAAGCCTCAGCCGCCAAGACATGTTTGTATTTGAGTGAACTTGACATACATGACCTTTTCCTAGAGCCTTTCCAAGTGGATTTTTTCGTCTTTTTCCGCTTTGGTTTATGTCATTAAGAAACTGATGGATCCTTTTTTTTTTTTGTTTTGTTTTGTTTTTTCCCCATCATGGTTAGGCTGTTGCTGTAGTTTGATTTGAAAAGATTCATAAGTCTGGTGTGAGATCAGAGCAAAAAAATATATAAATAAATTTATTGGTGGCGTCTAGTGCAGTATATGACGGTATAAATCCTGCTTCATGCTACATCTACAGCTTTGGTTGAAAGCTAGGCTAGCATTAAATTACAAATGGATTACATTTAGCCCTTCAGATCATAATGAAAACGTCCTCATAGGCAAATGGATCCCGGATCAGTATACCTGAGACGCTATTCCTGTCTTTCCCATTCGCTGGGCATTGTGCACGGTTTTCCGTGCTCAAACACATTCCACTCAAAGAGTATTCATATTTAGCTAATGACCTGAATCAGGTGTGTTAGTGCTGGGAAAACACTTGAATGTAGCTTGTTAGCCTAGAAGCCTAGACATGAGAAGCACTACAGGAAAAAAAAAAAAACACAATTCTTTAGAAGCTCCCAGTCAGGTACAGTACACTCAGTTTATTTCAGGAGACCAAAAAAGAAATGTACATTTGGTTTTTTTTTGGTTTTGTTTTTTGTTTTGTTTTTAAAGATGTGCGTCAGTGTGCGGTTTGTTCGTGTACAACAGCGCTAATCACAAGACCTAGATTCTAGAGGTGGCATCTGGGTTCTGTTCCTGTTGTTCATCAGCAGGACAAAAAAACATGAAAGTAAAGCAGGTCATGACGCAAAAAAAAAAATTACTCAGGATGAAGAACTCTCTCCACGATGCACATGTATCCAGGGTTACCAAAAACCTTTTTTTTCCCCCAATCATTTAGCGTTAAAAACAGTTTGATTAAAATGTATAGAGTTCTGAGGCATCATTCTTATGGACTGATGAAGATCGTCCTCTTCCACCATGAGGTTTCCAGTCAGTGAGACATGATTTCAAGATGGAAGCCACTGCTAAGCCTCAAGAACAGACAGATCAGTTTATGGTGTGATTAAAAAAACTACATAAAGACTTGTAGAGTTCTGCAGAGTTTGTAATGGACAGACTTCCACAATAAAAGAGGGCGTGATGTAGAGCGGGATTCCCAATCCAAAGCAAACCTCCTCTTCTGGGAAACGTGGTCAGATGCAGTCAGGGCTACGAGTCCATCTGGATCACGTGTCTTTATTGATGCTCACACATTAGTCCGAAAACTAGAGTAATAAAAACCAAATATCCAACCAACAAACTCTGAGCTTTGTCACTTCACTTTGCAGGATAATGATCCGAAACATGCTGCAAAAGTTACTAGGTTTTAGAGATGTGTGTTTTTTTTTTTTTTTTTTAAATCCCACTCTCTCGTTCACTTGAAGGAATTCTGACGAATCCCACCTGCTCTCACAAAACGTTTGACCAGCCCCGCCCACTCCCAAAGGAATTCTGACCAAACCCACTTCCTCCCGAAGGAATTTCCATGAAGTTGCTTTGTGTCGATGTCTATTGCTAAAAGCGCTATAGAAATTTTAAAAAATTTTATTGAATTCTAAAGAGTCCCACTTTCTCCTGAAGGAATTCCGAGCAAAAAAAAAACATCTCCCCTACTCCTGAAGGACTTCCTGACCAATCCTGCCTGTTCCTAATAGAATTCCAACCAAACCAATCCATTCCCAAAGGAATTCTGATCAATCCCACTGGCTCCTTAAGGAATCCTGTCAATTCCCGCCTGCTCCTGCAGTTATTATTTTTGTTTGTACCGGCCGCCATATTTTCTAACGAACTTAGTTGGTCATTTAAACCACATCGACTCTGACCAGGACAGAGTTTACTATAGATGAATGAAAGCGGTAAAGGAGTTGTGCAGCGCCGCACAAGCGAATGAAAGTGATGAAAGTGGGTTCAGAGCTTCATATCTGACCTCTCTGCGTTTTATTTACTGGCGACATAGTTGCAGAAGCAGGAACTTTGATTGATTACCAGAGAAGAACTGGGTTAATTTGCCTTAATTCATTTTGTTCCCCCAAAATACCGCAGCTGTGTTTAGTACATGGTGTAGAAAAAAAAGAAACATGTATTAATGCTGGACTTCAACCTCATCATCAGTTTCATTTCAAACACAACAATATTTGATCACTGCCTGATTATCTCCAATGATAGCGGTGTGTGTTACAGCAGAGTGAGCGTTAAAGCCGAGACTGCATGAATACATTCACCTTCATAGCCTTTAGAGAAATCTAAAGCCTAGAGAAAGAGGCCTGCGTTGCTGTGAAACGAGCCTGTTTGGTTCACATGCGAACGGCTCAACATCAATTTGCCTAATGGCTCATATTAAGTGAATTGTTACTCCGGGGGAAAAAAAAACCCCAGGATCGTTTGTGGTGGTAAGCAGCATCAACAATTTCATAACAGATAATGTTTCAGTGCTCAGGGGAAAAATAGAAATCTCTGTCTGAGAAGTTACAAAACCCGACACGACTGCACAGACGAGACGAGAAGTCTAGGACTATTCATTCTAATTTAAATTAAAAAAAAAAAAAATCTTTTCTTTCTACATTGTTTTTATTCTTCATATTTTTGTTGAGGCTATAACATCAAATTGGTAGGAAGGGAAATTCATTTTCACATCTTTTGTCACATTTTCTGGCGCTCCCCAGACCTTATCACCATCCATGATATGCATATTTAACACCACACACACACACACACACACACAAGCCATGTCATCCACACACACACACACACATCAGGGCTATTCGCGCTATTGAGAATGACCAGCGTGCAGGTGTGTGTGCCGTGCTCGCAGGTTCCCACTGTGTGATTTGTGATATTTACAGAGCAAAGCACCGGAGGACATTTTCTTCTTATCACTCTATTGATGTTATAATACAAAAGCAGGTGTCAAATCACGGGCCGATAATTCAACAGCACGACGCGCATTACTGTTTACTGTACACACTTCCCCTCTGGCTTGGTTAGCTCACAATAAATCAGACTAATGCTGTATCGTTAAATCACAGTCCACTGTGTTCTGTACAAGCTGTAAAAAAAAAAAAAAAGAACGGTGGGAAGTTGCTCTCTTTACAGTGACGTGACCTCGTGTTTGTTTTGTCACAATGGATTGTAGGTTAAAGTTCGAAAAGGGAAGTGAATCCCACATTGGTGTTAAAGAGCAACGTCAGCTCCAACGCTGAAGCGGCAGCGTCCGATTCACACGACCCTCCTGCCCTGTCCTTGGCTTGTCCTTTTTTTTTTTTTTCTCATCGTCGTTGGTGATGGTGTAGATGGTGTAAGCGTGCACCCCGTGTTCAGTACAACATGCGGGAATCAGAACAGGTTCACAATGACACGCTGACCCCACATCTGTGTAGAAGAGCAACTCTGAGATTTAAAAAAAAAACAAAAAAAAAAACACCAGAATTCTGTCCGATTCACACGAGCCTGCGTTCTCCTCGGCACAGGATCTTTTTGAAAGCCCTCCTGAAGTCGTGGTTGAAGATGGTGTAGATGATGGGGTTGAGCGAGCTGTTGCAGTAGCCGAACCAGAAGAAGAACTTGAAGAGCGTGGTGGGAACGCAGCACGAGTCGCAGAGCGCCGTCAGCGTGTACGTGAAGAAGAAAGGAAACCAGCAGACGACGAAGACGCCGACGACGACGGCCAGGACGAAGGTGAAGCGCTTCTCGCGGTTCTGGCGGCCCTTCCAGCGGCCGCGGTTGGCGCTCTGTCGCGTGGACCGCTTGTCTGTCTCGTCCCCGGGTTTGATCTGGCTCAGCTTGGTCTTGCCTTTGGCTCGCTTCTTCTTGCTGGAGCAAGCGTTGTGGTCGTCCTTGTGGTCGGACGAGGACGACTCCTCCATGTCCACACCATTGACGTCGTCCTTGTCCTTGTCGTCCTCCTTCCCGTTGAGCTTCTCGTGGCATTGTCCATCACCGTTCTCCTCCTTTTTAGCATTGTTCTTCCTCCGCTCTTCCTCTTCTTTTCTTTCTCTTCCTCTGGTCCTGCTCTTGGCGATCTGGTAGATGCGGATGTAAACGAGCACCATGATGACGCAGGGCAGGAAGAAGGAGCCGATGCAGGACGAGATGATGTACCACTTGTCCTGGTTGATCTTGCACAGGGGACGCCCCACCTCTTGCTCTCCCTCCTTCTCCATGGTGATGAGTGGCGGGAAGGAGATGACGGCGGCGATGACCCACACCACGAGGATGATGCACTTGATGCGGCGCGGCGTGCGCTTCAGGTTGTACTCCACGGCTTGCGTGATGGACCAATAGCGGTCCAGGCTGATGGCGCACAGGTGCGCGATGGAGGCGGTGCAGAACAACACGTCCAGCGCCAGGTACACCTCGCACCACGCCTGCCCGAAATACCAGTAACCCATCAGCTCATTGGCCAGCGAGAACGGCATGACCAGCGTCGCCACCAAAATGTCAGCCGAAGCCAAGGAGACCAGGAACAGGTTCTGTGGAGCCTTCAAGGCTCGGCTCGTGAACACGGCGATCACCACCAACACGTTACCGAACACCGTGAGGAGGATGAGCAGCACCACGAGCACCACCAGAGACACCTGCAGCGGGTACGGCGCACCACCACTCGTCCCGTTGGTCACGTTTACGCACCCCAATGCCCCCATGGTCACTTCCCGTCCAGAAACAAATGGGGAATTATCGACAGCGTGTGGTCAGTTCATGCTGGAGAACGGGCTTCGCGTCTTAGTCATGGACTGTGGGTGGATTTCATAACATCACTACTTTGTCCTGGAATACAAATGATACAGAAATGATAGAGAAATGACTTATTAAGGTTAAAGGGGAAAATATTGGACATATGAAGCTTTTACAAAACTTGTAACATCTTGGGGAAAAGAAAAAGTGAATAAAAATAATCAACTTACCTTTTGTGAGATGAAATCAGGCAGCACACAGAGGGGAAAAAAAAAAAGAAAGAAAAAAAAAGTAGTTGGGATGCACATAACTTGTGTTTTAAAGTAGCTCCAGCATCATGTGCCTTCATTTCCTTAGCTCCTGAATCCTGCTCACTTGAATCCCATTCATCTGCTGCTCCTCTGCATGCTCGTGGCCAAATGTACTCCTCTTTCTCCGGATTTCTGCCACTCCCTCATTTCCCCTCATTTTCCTTCATTTCCCTCCTTCTCCAGAAAAACCCACTGCCTCCAAGCTGGACGTCGCCCGGCAACCAGCCACGGGTGCGATATTTATTTACTTGCTTTCCTACCCGTATTCTAGCAATCCCGCCCTGCTCTCACGCGATTGGTTAATAGCTTTTAATTCTTAATTCAGTGCGCCAATCATAGCGAGAGAGGTGGGATGCATGTAGCCAATGATAGCGCCGGAAGGCGGGGTATGTTACTTGGCAACAGACACAGGTCAGGGCAGGGAAACGCCAAAAAGTACATGCAGTGTTTTCGTTGTTAATGTGTGTGTATATATATATATAATAATAAATACATAATAATTTCATGTATAGGCTGATGATGAATGAAATATTTTTATAAAATAAATTTCAATTCCGAACACACTGCACTTTTTTAACTTACAGATTTTAGGTTTTTTTTTTTTTTTTTTTTTTTTCAGTTTTTACATACTTTCATCCCCTGTAAATATTAATTTATATTTAATAATTAATAAAATCATCAGCGTTTTAAAAGTTAGAAAGTACAGCTGTAGAATGAATGTAGAATGAGGAAATATTTTTAAAAATTATTATTTTTTGGCTGTCTGATGTTTTACAGCGCGTTAATGTGAAAAGCACAAACATCTCCTGTTTCAGTTTCACGCATGCGCACTGCGCAGACTCGGTATAACAGGTTGCTGGTGCTTTGAGCGCACAGCGACACCTGCTGGTCAGTTTTCATATTACACTTCTCCCACTGCAACATGAGCGCGCACACACTTCACACCCACAACAATCCTGCATCCTGAATACTCATACAAAACATTTTCCTTCAAACAACTGCGAGCACAATGACTAAAACAAGGATTTAAACAGATTTAGCCCTGCACTTCCCTCCTGTCTTATCCATCTCACGCACACACACACACACACGCGTCCTCCAGCAGCATGCCGTAGAGCTGTGAGCAGGATGAGACAGAACTGCTAAAATCATCTGATCAGTGGTTATTGAACATTCAGAGATCAGACCCTCAGCAGTCAGATCACATGGACAGAGGAGTCAGAGACCAGCACAATTCCAGCTCCAATATTTTTAGTCTCCACCCCCTCCGTCACTGTTTCAGTCTCCGCCCCGACTCTGTCTCTACTCCAGTCTCCACCCCCTCCGTCACTGTTTCAGTCTCCGCCCCGACTCTGTCTCTACTCCAGTCTCCACCCCGTCTCTGTCTCTACTCCAGTTTCCACCCCGACTCTGTCTCTACTCCAGTCTCCGCCCCGACTCTGTCTCTACTCCAGTCTCCGCCCCGACTCTGTCTCTACTCCAGTCAACGCCCTGACTCTGTCTCTACTCCAGTTTCCACCCCGACTCTGTCTCTACTCCAGTCACTGCCCTGACTCTGCCTGTCTCTACTCCAGTCTCCACCCCCTCCGTCACTGTTTCTGTCTCCGCCCCGACTCTGTCTCTACTCCAGTCTCCGCCCCGTCTCTGTCTCTACTCCAGTCTCCGCCCCGTCTCTGTCTCTACTCCAGCCTCTACACCGTCTCTGTCTCTACTCCAGTCTCCGCCCCGTCTCTGTCTCTACTCCAGCCTCTACCCCGTCTCTGTCTCTACTCCAGTCACTGCCCCGACTCTGTCTGTCTCCACTCCAGTCCCTGCCCTGACTCTGTCTCTACTCCAGTCTCCGCCCCGTCTGTCTCTACTCCAGTCTCCGCCTGTCTCTGCCTCTGTCTCCGCCCCCCAGTCACCACCCTTTTGCTATCTCCACCTTAGTTACCACCCCATCTTTCACTGCCTTCTCTGTCTCCATCCCGTGTCCATCACCATTCCATAGCTTTCGCCCTCATATTTTTCTCCCTCTGTTACCACCCTGTCTCCGTCAGGTCCCGTCTCTGTCTCCCTCTCTGTCACCACCTCATTTGTCTTAATCCAGTGTCTGTCTCCATCCCTGTCACTGCCCTGTGTCTGTCTCCATCCCTGTGTCTGTCTCCATCCCAGTGTCTGTCTCCATCCCTGTCACTGCCCAGTGTCTGTCTCCATCCCTGTGTCTGTCTCCATCCCGGTCACTGCCCAGTGTCTGTCTCCATCCCTGTCACTGCCCTGTGTCTGTCCTTGTCACGGTCCCAGTCACCGCCTCATTAACGCTACAGTCTTGTCTCCGTCCCGTCCACATCTCGCACACATCAGGCAGGAAGCATACGTCTTAAATGGGACACGAGCACTCGGTACTCCTCGAAGGCATTTATTTTCCACATAACAATAATAATAACTCCATCTCGTTAACAGCTAACTGTAATTACACAAAAGAGGAAAATCAAATGTACACTTTGTTTCGTCTAAGCTTTTATACAAAACTGGGAATGCGATGCCTATGGCGTGTCTGCGAGCGGGGAACAGGAAAAAAAAAAGCCCTTTTTACAAGTTTTTGTTTGACGGTCCGTGCTGCGCTCGCGCCTGTGCGCTCGAGTCTGTAGTAACTCTGCGTGTGTGTACAGCATTGTGTGTGTGTGTGTGTGTTAAAGAGGTCCAGCAACAGCTCGAAAGCAGCGACAGTGTCCATCATGCTCTGCTTTTTCTGATATGCTGCTGCTGATGGAGACATCTTCACAAAATAAAAATAGTGTAAAAAAAAAAAAAAAAAAAAAAAAAAAAAAAAAAAAAAAAAAAAAAAAAAAAAAAAAAAAAAAAAAAAAAAAAAAAAAAAAAAGTTTGACAACCTACACGGGAATTTTTTAAACATACAGTCACTTGATATTGATATAATACTAAATAAAGACAATTCCATTCAAATTGTTAAAAAAAAAAAAAATCAAGGGCCGTAATTAACTTTTAACACTTTACAAAAAGTAATGATAATACCAGAGATATGGACGTTTCGTAACGCACAGTGACAAACTGACAGGGAAAAAAAAGATTTAATAAAACAATGTACAAACCAGAATTTCTGTTTTAAACGAAATGTTTAAAAGAAAAAAACAATAATGCAAATGAGTTCATGTGATTAAATAAAGCGTAAAATACTTCACTATAGGATAAAAATGCCCCCTTTCGAAGAGTAAACCGGTAGCACGAAACACACACATCTTAAAGTCGATGCCGGATTTTGTTACAAAGTGCATAAAAGCGAAACGCTAAAGAAAAAGATCCGAGCTTTCTGAGTGCCAGTGTGAGCGAGCAACAGACACAGAGAACCAGACTTTCTGATAAAGACCGAGTGCTTAATCGAATTAAAAAGTCCCAAATAAAACCCAAAAAAAAAAAAAAAGCCTCTCGCGCTTCAGACGAGCCGAGTTACGTTTCCCGGCTAACGTTGTCGGCTGCTGAAGCTCGAGGAGAAGAACACTGAGGAAAATAATCAGTAATTCATCATCACACTCGAAGCAGCACGAAATCACCAGGGACATTTGGGACAAAAGTTTAAACTTGCGTGCATCTCTGATATGCTTTATTTTTCATAAATTCTTTTCATAACATGATTTTCTGGTGAATCTGATCTGCCTAATTTCTCGTAAATATTTTAGAACTGATCGATAATCCTCCTAGAAGTGACCGTCTGTATAAGATGCTGTATAAATCATCATTTTTCATGTTTTGCTTCATTTCATTATTTAAATGTGAGACTCTGGCATTGTCTGTTTAACTGATCTGATTTAAAAAAAAAAAAAAAAAACACTAAAAGCTCAATTATACGAGCAATATGTTCGTTTAATCAACTAGTGGGGGGAATCAGTGTGTGTGTGTGTGTGTGTGTGTGAATATATAAAAAAAAATATATAAAAATGCTAGATAAAGGAATCATTCAATAAATTATGCTTTCGCAAAAATCATCGTTTTTCGTATGAAACACCTCGAGAGCAATTACGTCCAGAAAACGAACCAGCCATATCTGCTGGATAGGCACAATTTCAGTGTGTGTGTGTGTGTGTGTGTGTAAATATATAGATATATGTAGATATATATACACACACACACACACATAAATAAAATGTTCATATGTATATATAAAAAGGTTTTCACGACTACACTTGTTCGCACTTACCCAACAACCTCTGTACAAAAACAAAACCATGGGATGGTCGTTAAAAAGGAATAATAATAATTAAAAATTAAAAAAATTTTTTTTTAGGAATATCAAGAGGATAAACACAATCTTTAAAAAAAAAAAAAGAAAAAAAAGATTATGGCAGCAGCAGCAAACGATGAAGGAAAATGTGTTTTTGCATACAACTGTTTTAAAATGAAGAGGATTTAAAAGTTGGCAACGTGGCTTCGGTGCTCAGCGAGTTCACGCGTCCTCCGAACACAAAGCCGCTTCAGCAACACGTCCAAATCCAAGTCTTTATTTATTTATTTTTCTTTAAAGATCCGTATTATTGGCGCTGGAGTGAACGCTCTGGTCTTCCCTCTCGGATGTGTGAATGTTTTCCGTTCCGGCTGGATTACGATTGGTCCGTTCGGTGCGATGGGATTAGTCAGAAACCTACGAAACGGAAATATTTTGGTTTTTTTTGTGATTTTTCTGAATAATCAGTCTCACCCTCTCTCTCTCTCAGTGAAGCAGAGCATGAGCGTTATTATTATTATTATTATTATTATTATTATTAGTAGTAGTTCTTGGTTGTGTGTGTGTGTGTGATGACATCATGGCATGGTACGATATTTCGAGGACTGTGACTGCGTCCTCAACTGGTTTATGAAGGGAATAATCGTCGTCCTGTCCCCTCCCTCTCTCTCTCTCTCTCTCTCTCTCTCTCTCTCTCACGTGACGGGGATGTCTTGAAACTGCACATGGACTGGTCTGTTTGTTCGTGTTGTAGGTTCTGGCTGGGTTCCGGCGGTGAGATCAGACCATGGCGCGGTACGGGCCCTGCATCTTGAGGAACTGGATGATGAAGGACGGGCCGCCGGCGACGATCTGCGGCGGGAGCTGGCTCAGGGGGCAGTTCTCGATGCTCATGATGGACAGCTTGCTGCACAGCGCCAGCTCGAAGGGCAGCCCGTGCAGGTTGGGGTTGTCGTTCAGGTACAGTTCCTCCAGGTTCTCCAGAGTGCCTACGGCAGAGGAACAGACTGGATCAGATGTGTTCACTGTACTGCGCTAAACACACGAGGCTCGGACTCTGTTCAGGTAGGCGTGTGCAAGATTAGATTTTCTCGGCATTGTAATTACCCAACCTTTTAGCGCTGCTCGTGATCTAATCATGATGTTCTACTTAAAACGCTAGCTCTCGCTAGTTTCTTAGGCTGTAGTTAGACACAGTATTGCCTTTTAAGCAGAATATCAAGATTATCATAAACGGTGATTATGTAATTCACGTGTCTCGGGTGCGTCTCCACTCGTGATCGCACAGTAACGCGGTTGCCAAGTCTGTCTTAAAAAAATTAGCTGTGACAATGAGACCAACTCACTGACACAAATAGCCTGCATTTATATAGTCGTGCTTGAGGATAGTTACTTGTTACAAGTTGAATCATCCAAGCTGCCCAAAACAAAGGCAACCGCTTACGTGATCAACCCTGAAGATGCACTCAACATTTGTATTCAGTGCAGTCCAGGTTTGAGCCAGTCGCCTTGGTTAAGTGTCTGATGGAAAAGTCACATTCTCTGGAACTGAATCAACGGAGTCTGCCTCTGAGAGCTTCGCTTTGGGATTGGCTGGAAAATGCTGTGGTGGTAGTTTGCTGCAGGTTAGTTTACAGTTAATGTTGAATGTTTAGTCTACAGAATGTTTTCCCCTCCATGTGATCAGGAAACCTGCACAGCTCTGCATGCACTGATGTGATTTAATAATGTGTCTTATCCATTAAAACATTTCCTAACAGCAAATATGAATCTATAGATGTGTGAAGTGATTGACTGACTGATAGCTGATCAGCCTCCACGTTGTCAGGCAGGTACATACAGCCACACCGGTGGAGCGCTGAAGCATGTATAAAGAGGATGCAGAAGCCTTTATTTGTGTCTCACACATTACAGCATACTCAAGTTAAAAAGGGCCCAATAGTGGCAACTTGGCGGTGCTGAGGCTCGAACCCCAGACCCTCTGATCAGTAGCCCAACACCTTAACCATTGAGCCACCACCATTATGTAGCACATTTTAAGGAGGGACAAGGCAATATCTCAGCGCTCAAATCAAGGTGTAAAAAAAAAAAAAACCCCACACTCCTAAATGCCCCCTCTGACCCAAACTAACGGCCAGGTCAGATGACGTGCAAAGGGGCACTTGTGAAGTGTGTGTGTGTGTGTGTGTGTGTACACACACACCGATCTCCTCAGGCAGGTGCTGCAGGAGGTTCTCTCCCAAGCCCAGGTGAGTCAGGTTGGTCAGGTGACCGATCCCTCTCGGCAACGTGGTCAGCTGATTATTGGTCAACACGAGTTTCTACAAAGAAAAATCGACACAAGAGTTTTGCAAGAAGCACATTTCTCTAATCTTTTGTACATATTTATAGTACTTGTTTAAAATGTTCCTGAGAAGGAGAGCAGCTGTGTGTTTTACCTGTAGGTCTTTCAGGTAGGCGATCTCGTTCGGGAGAGACTCCAGCTTGTTCTCCTCCAGGTCGAGCTCGCGCAGCTTCCGCAAGTTCCCGATCCCGTGAGGTAACTTCTTCAGTAGATTATTGGACAATATGAGGACCTGGAGGCAGCAACAACGAACAGTGAGCCTTCACGTCTGATTACACACAAACTTACACTTAAAAATATACGCAGATGTCAAACTCATTAAAGCTGTAACATTCAGTAACGACAGTTCCTACTAACACATGAGCCAGAGCCTGTTCACTTTCCGAGATCTTAAAGTAAACAAGTGCACGGAATTCAGTCTTTCACTAAAGTTTAATCCTGGGCTATTCTAGAGAATCTGATATCACTCTATCTGCGTCCATCCCAACGTGAAACAGGACATGCTAATTACTAGGACAGCTACATGTCACTGAACACACCCAATCATATACACTATGGAACGTCGGATATCAATTCCGACATAATGGTCTTGAAGGCACCGAGTGCGCTGTGTATACCTCGAGGGAAACGAGGCCGCAGATGTCCTCGGGGATCTTAGTCAGCTGGTTGGTGGCCAGGTTCAGCTCCACCATGCTGGTCCATGTCCCGAAGTCCAGCGGCAGCGACGTCAACTGGTTGTCCTAACAAAGACGACGAAAAGCAAAAAGAAGCGTATTTAATCACTACAGGCTTTCCTGTTCCCCAGTGTGAGCAAGAAATGTCTAGTGAGTCAGTTATGGTTCATTTAGTGGTTTTCCTAAGCGTTTCCTTTATCTAGAAAATTTAATAAAAAAAATAAAAGTTTGACGTGGGTGAAAAAGCTCCTTTAATAAAAGAGAAAAAAAAAAAACATATGGTGTCTCTCACTCACTCACACACTCACACTCACACACGTCACGTCTTTAAAATTAATCTGATGGACAAATGCCAATAAAAAGATGCTGTTTTCCTGAACAAGTCTTTCATATATAAAGAACAGCTACGAGAAGAGGAAGAATAAATTCTTCTCGCCCGCCTCACACACCTTCACCGTGACGTTCTGCCAATGTGCAGTTGCAGGTAAGGAAGTCCAGGAAAGTTCTCTACGCTCTTTCTACGTCATTTCTAGCTACACGACGGAAAGAGTCCGTATCTCCTCACCTTCATGTTGAGCTTGCTGAGGACTTTGGCGCGTGAGAAGATGCCGAAAGGGATCTTGTTGATGCGGTTGTGCTCCATGTTCAGCGAGTAGATGGTGGAGAACTGCGACGGGCCGCCCACGGGGTACGACTGGAAACAGTTGCGCGCCAGCGTCAGACTCGTCAGGTTCACCAGGCTCGAGAGCAGACCCTGTGCACGAGCCATGACAACCACGTTAGCATAGCATACCACCACACAGTATGATCACTTCATACATAAACAGTAAGTGATTTATTTTTATATATTTAGATATATACACATCCCCAGCGTCAACGACGACATCACAGCGGAGTAACGAAGGCTGCGCAATAATGCAGTAATGTTAACGAGCTGAGTACGTTTCCGGCTACACGACCCGCGAGCGATCACATGAGCATCAGGTCAGCACCGGCTCACTGCGCCAGGGGTTTAAGAGTAAGGAGATTAAACAGTGACGTGATGCTCACCGTCTGTCATGTGGTTGCTGTCTTCTTCTTCTTGCTTACACACAGTTTGGACAGAAATGTTTCCCAGCAGATCAGTGTTCCATGAAGACGGAGATGAATAAGGTATGGGATAATGTTGGAATGGGCAAAAAAATAAATAACTTTAGCATGATGTCATGTTGATTTGTAAGGTAGGTGTACCATGGCATCATGCTAACAGGCAACTTTTTTGCTAGCTATAACAAACACGTGGGGGCATGCTGTCAAAGGAAAACAATCATTACAGGATGGAGTGACCGTCGTCAGCCTAAAGTTGTTTAATTTCCTACATCTTCCAATGAATAAAGTGTTTTATTCCTCTTAGGCTACAGCAATTTGCCGATGGTTACACTTGATCTTTTATTAAACTAACGTTTTTTTCCCCGATGGAACCGTAGCTAGTGTTAAAGAGGAGAGGAGAGAGGATAGGAGAGGGGAGGAGGGAGAGGAGGAGAGAAGGGAGAGGAGAGCAGAGGAGAGAGGAGAGAAGGGAGAGGAGAGAAGGGAGAGGGAGAGAGGAGGGGAGGAGAGGAGAGAAGGGAGGGGAGGAAGAGAGGAGGAGTGTACGGCGTCCGGCTCTCACCTCAGGCAGCACGGAGATGTTGTTGTTCTCGAGGTTTAACTCTTCCAGCTCCCGACACTTGGCTAAGGAGCGGGGGATCGCCGACAGCCTGTTGTACCGCAGCCCCAGACGGTTTATACTCGACAGATTGCCTGCAGCAGTAAAACAAACACAAAAGTGTTACTAAGAAGAAGAAGAAACTTTACTAATATAAAACCTTTTCTACAGTTAAAGCTCAAAGTGCTTTACAGTGTGATGTAAATAAATAAATAAATAAATGCTAGCACTGAGGAAAAGAAGAAAATGTTTTTTTAAATAATGAAAAGCGTATAAAGTAAATAAAACTATATAAGTAAAATAAAATAAAGGTGATGTAAAAGTAAGTGAAATAATAAAAGCTAGTTAAAAGCTGAAAGTGATTTTTTTTTTTTTTTTTTTTTTTTTTTTTTAAATCCGGGACAGCTGGATCCTGCCAAATTTAACGGCTTAACGTTTGTGTCCCAGAGTTTTGGTGGACAAAAATGAAAAAGCTGCTTCATCTCTCTCTTCAGGTTTGGTAAGTGGAACATTGAGAACGAGCCTAAGACACGATGTGGAACAGTGTTCATCAGAGATGGATGAAGGTGCTACACGATCACGAGGTTTAAAGACTAGTAATAAGGTGTTACAGTGAGGAAAGGAGATAAAGGAGATGCAGTGATCTGCTGAGTGAAGGGGTAGGGGTGTGTGTGTGTGTGTGTGTGTGTGTGTGTGTGTGTGTGTGTGAGAGCACCGATAGTCTCAGGGAGGTCCAGGAGCTCGTTGTGCTGTAGGTCCAGGTTGGTGATCTGTGTGCAGTTGCCGATCTCTTTAGGAAGGTGCTCCAGCTGATTGTGGGCCACGTCCAGAGTGATCAGGTTGCACAGCTCTCCTGTAGGGTGAGAGAGAGAGAGAGAGAGAGAGACAGACAGAGAGATCACACAGGTGCAGGAGATAATCTAATGCATACGGTACATCTACTGATCCTTGGCCTGTGTAAGCGTACACGTTACAACTCATCAACTGTTACTGTCACACATACAGAGCATGAAGCTCAGCACTGAAACGTCCTCACAGGCCTGTTTTTTGTTCTTTCTCTCTTTCAGCTGAAAAAAGTGCCTTATTTTTTTTTGACTATTTTCAGCCCAAACATAGTACTTTAACTTTATAGTCAGATCATTTCAGTCACACATACATCACTAGCTTCTGTTTCACATTCACAAACTCAAAACACCGTCGAACTCAGGGTCCCGTGTAAGGAAAACCGAGAGGAGACGAGACTCATGGGAGATTGAGGGGAAGGGGCGGAGCTTCCAGGAGTACTGTTAATATTGGGGAACTGTCAATCATTCGATATTTATATGCTGATGGGCTAATCTGACGTTTTTATTGGCAGGAGTGTTTTTTCGTTGTCTTTACTGTACTGGGAAAGAGGTTTATTATTATTATTATTATTATTATTATTATTATTATTATAATATTCACACATTTTTTGCAGGTTTATTAGTAACTTCAAAGGAAGCTGGGGACAGGAGCAGTTAAAGTGTTAGTGGACTTGTTTCAAGGTTGTTAGCAAGTGGTTTCGGTTACTAGCACAGAACTTTGAGCCAACACACACACGCACACACACACACACACACACTCTTCAGTCTTTTTACAGATTTACTCACCGATCTCGGCGGGCAGCTGTTTGATCTTGTTCTCGCGGATGCTCAGCATGGTGAGCTTGCTCAAGTTGCGGATGTCCTTCTCGACGGCGGTGATGCGGTTGAAGCGCAGGTACAGTGTGGTGAGGGACGTGAGGCGGTACACCACGGCCGGGATCTCCCGCAGCTTGTTGTGCCGCAGGTCCAGCATGCGCAGCCTCTTTAGGTTGTCCAGCGAGTCCGGCAGGCTGGTGAGCGAGTTCTCACTCAACGCCAGCGTCACCAGGCCCGAGAGGCAGCCCAGCTCGGCCGGGAGGCTCTGCAGCTTGTTGCTGTACAGGTAGAGCTCGGTGAGCAGCGTCAGCTCCTTGATGGATGACGGGAGCAGGTGGATGGAGCGCTTGGACAGATCCAGGCGTGTCGAGTTCTCATCGCGGCATTTGACCAGCTCCTTGGCCACCTCGGCGTTGCTGGACTTCTTGCGCGTGCCCGTCGCCGGATTCGGCCGCTTTATCGTGTTGTCCACGGAGAAAGCGACAGCCGGCGGCGCGCCACTCGCGTCCTTCTTCCCATCTTTGGCGTCTTTCCCTTTGGTTTTGGGTTCCTTGCCCTCCTTCCCGAGGCTGGCGGGCGCCTTGGGCTCCTTGTCGCGCTCCTTACCCGTGAGCGCTTTGGCCTCCTTTTCTTTGCAGTCTTTGTCTTTGCCTAAAGCGCTGCTCATGGTGAAAGCACTTTGGCCGGATGGAGCATGAGACCCTTAGTCTCTTTCTCTCTCCTCCTTCTTCGCTCCTCTCGTTCAGAACTCGGATAAAAAGCTGTAAAGTCGCTGCTATACCTCAGTGCGTTCGTACATACCGGTGCACGTGCGTAAGTGTGCGTGCGTATGATGATGGACGGCGACACCCAAGCGCTCCTGCGTCCATTAACACTCCGTGAGGGGGAGAGGAGCGCGACGGAGCCGGCTGATGAACGAGGAGGCGAGTAGCCTCATGCTTGTCTGAACTGTAGAAACTCCCTCGACTGGATCAGAACAGGGCGAGACAAACGGGTCGGCAGAGGTCGCATCTTTCACGCTGAGCTGTTAAAAAAAAAAAAAAAACACCCGTTACTAAAGATGCCCGATACCTCTGAGTAGTTAATATAACACTTTGGTTAAATTCTTAATTCTGATTTCCACGCTGCTAGGGCGAGATATTTATTAACTTCCTTTTAACTTGCGTCTGAAAAGCTTTGGGAATTTAACAGGTCGACGTCAGGGCATGTTGATTTCCGCTAATACGCTCTGAGCTAAGCAGGGCGTGAATCAGATCCTCTCCAGATGTCCGAAGCCGCTTTAGCGCGACGATGACGGTGCACGGAGTACACTTTTGCGTGCAGACCCGAACCTCCACGTGTGGTGCCTGTGTGTCTGTGTGTTCACGAGCGGGAGCCACTTCAGCTGTGTGTTTATACAACTATGAAGTTATGGACTCCTTAGACAACGAATCCGTGTGTATAAAAGCGTTGCTCATAAAAAGGCAGACACAGGGATCTGCTTTCCTTGTACACTTCTCATTCCTGTGTGAGCTGTGTGTGTGTGTGTGTGAGAGGGAGACAGAGAGAGGGAGAGAGAGAGAGAGAGACAGCGTGAGTTGTCGGTCCAAGCTCAGATCAGAGCATCGGAAAGGTTAATGCCGCCGAGAATAATCTTTGCGAGCGCTCTTCAAAGCCGGGACTCCCTGCAGGTCAGGAGACCTTTATAGCTAAAAGATCCATCGCCTTTTAAATAAAGCGGTAACGCAGCGTGTGCATGGCTATTAACCGTGTGTGTGTGTGTGTGTGTGTGTGTGTGTGTGTTGCAAGTAAGCAGCGATTCGTCCTAAAAACTCTCTCAAAGATGAAACTACGACTAGTGACACTCAGCTGTCATCTGCTGAGTTTTATTCCTTATACCACAGAAAACTTTCAAAGACTGCAAATTTTTATTTTATTAAACAATGACGTGGCGAACAGCCAGTCGGAGGGTTTCTGCTGCCGAGTCAGGAGGCGTGATGGCAGCGTGCGTGAAGACAAGCCGCGTCCTGTGTTCGGCAGCGCCGGGCGTGTCACTCACTCTGACAGATCGACCGTGAAAATAAGCGAATCCAAATAAGTGAACTCCTGGGGGCGGAGTCAGGAGCGCCGATCTCACGGTTAATCACGCCAGTGAGCCCTGGGATGACGGATGTGTGGTCTGGCTCTCGTCTCCACGTGTCTCACTAAACCAGATGCACCGCGGTGACGCGTGTTTATACTCATCCGACAGCTGGGCGTTGCAGCCAGCGATTATTGTGAGATTGTTTTCGAGTATTGTTGGAATATTTGAAGAATAAGAAAAGCTCACAACTTATTTCCACTGAATGATTTGAGACGCAGTAGAAGACAAGTCGTAAAGGCTGTCGTCTGTGACGTTAAATCTGAGCAGAGCCAGAAACGTGCGCTTAGGACCAACTGAGTTTTTTTACCTGGTTCATGTTTTCGTTCGGAGTCTGATTTTGTTCCAACTGGACGTAGCTGCTTACCTGCGGCTCTATAAATACTAACATAAAAAACGTATAAAAACGTAGCACACACTGTCTGGCCGTGAGAAACGTCTAGGGAACTGTCTCTACAAAGCTAGCGGTCGGTTTTGCGTCTGATATTCAACATATTCGTGTTCGTGTGAAATTCGCAGGTGGATAGATGATGTTGCCATGGTTACAAGACAATAACGCCACAACATCTGAACGTACGCTAACACGCTCCCAGTGTTTTAAATCCATTCCGCCGTTTTTCCTCTGTTCCGGTTTAAGCGTAAACAGCTTCTGCTTAAACTCATCACATTTCAATTTATTTCTTATTAAACACGTGAATTCGTTTCATGTAATGATCAGAAACAACGCCGACGTGATGACGTGTTAGTGTTCTGACGGTACGTGCTGTTTATGCGAGGAACGAGATTTCCTCAAACAAAGAGACTGAGAGAAAAAAAAGAGTGAAGTGAAACCGAGAGAGAGAGAGAGTGCTGAGGTGTTATCTGTGTGTGTGTGTGTGTGTGTGTGTGTGTGTGGCGGGCGAAGCCTGGAGACCAGTGCAGGGGTCAAACTGCATAACTCGCTCCTTATCCTGCATCTCTGACGAGAGAAAACACACACACACACACACACAACCCGCATTCCTCTCCTCAGGATTCTTAAAACAGGCCTGGCGTGACACATTTCTGAGAATCAGTCCTGAACAGTGAGCTAACCACAACACAACACACTCATCCTGACCTTATCTGGAGAGAGAGAGAGAGAGGGAGAGAGAGAGAGAGGGAGACAGTGAGAGATGGAAAAACTGAAAGACAGACAAGACAGAAAGAAAGAGAGACACGAGTGAAAGACAGCGTGACAGAGAGACAGAAAGATAGAAATGAGAAATGGGGGGAGAGAGAGAGAGAGAGAAAGAGAGAGAAACAGAATGAAAGACATGCAAAGAGACCGATACAGGGGGCTAAGGAGAGAGAAAGAATACAGAGAGAGACAGAATACTGAAGACAGAGAAAGAAAGAGATATAAAGAGACAGACACAAGTGAAAGAGAGTGTGACAGAGAGAGAAACAGAAAGACAGAAATGAGAAATGGGGGGAGGGAGAGAGACATGAGAGAGAGACTGAAAGAGAGAAACAGAATGAAAGACATGCAGAGAGACAGATATGGAGGACAAAGAGAGAGAAAATATAGGAGAGAGACAGAGAAAGAATACAGAGAATGAGAGAGAGAGAGACAAAGAGAAAGAATAGAGAGACAGAAAGATGAAGAGAGACAGAAAGATGAAGAGAGACAGAAAGAATACAGAGAGACGATATGCAAGACACAGAGAGACACAGAGACACACAGCTAAGAAACCACAGCATGTTGCAGTGAAGTTGCAGATGTAGCAGGAAGGTGGTGGTGATGAAGCACATCTCAGTCTGAACCATTTTTTTACACACACACACACACACACACACAGTAGTTTAGTGGCGATGTGACGGCCGGCTGCTCGACAACCCTGTTTCACGTCCAACAATATAATATGACTCGGACGTGAGAAGGGTGTGTGATGTCATACGCTTGTTATACCATACACTGTAATATCCAACACACACACACACACACACACACCACCGCACGACACACTGAGACATCACAGCTTTTTATGGAAGCAGATTTCACACTGAAATGTCATACAGTATTGCAAAGTATCGTGATACGATATTTTGGTCGTACCGCCCGGTTGTGCTCAGAAATATTGGCACCTCTGAAACTCTATTACACACACACAGCACCAAATTGACTCTCAAGTCTGTGTGTATGTGTGTGTGAGAGACAGATCATATACACATTAACGTCATTAGGGGAAGGTCCTGAGATCTGAAACACACACATGACCAGCTAAAAACACTGATGTCAGCTAGTAAAATGTGGGGAAAAAAACGCTGTGATGTCAAAACCAAAAAACAACAGACTGTGAGAACAGAAGTCTAAGGTGTGTGTGTGTGGTATCTGGCACCAAGACGTGAGCAGCAGATCCTTCAAGTCCTGTAAGTGGCGAAGCCGCTCACGGCATCCACTTTCAATGAGTATTAGCTTTATATCAATCAACATACAGACGTGTGACGCAATCACTCTGCAAACAGAGAGGCCACAAATGTTGTGTTACGAAACTCACATATCAGTGTAGGTTTACATTTACATCTGACAGGTGTAACGTGGTAGCAAGGTGACGGGTGTGTCTGACTGGTGCGACAACGTACACATTCCCGAGACAGAGTGTACGACAACCTGCGCGCTCCCGGGACAGAGTGTACGACAACCTGCGCGCTCCCGGGACAGAGTGTACGACAACCTGTTTCTTTCTATAGGGTTCTCATCGATTTTGTGTCCAGCTGCAGCTCCCCAAAAACCCTAAGTTGGGTTTCTCATCCCCGTCCCTCTCAGCTCGCCTTTTAGCTGTGTCTGATCCACTACTGATGTGAACTCATTACACCGATATCTGTGCTCATGCTCCGTGCACGTTCCTAACCTTACCGTACTATTAATCACCACCTTGTTCGGTCTAATCGTTGTCAGCAACGTTCCAGTCTTTTTCATCTCCTCCCAGACGTTCTCTCTTTCAGCGTACAACTACAACGTGATTAATACCGACAGTCTACAAACACCATTCTCAAAAACATCTTCCGAAACATGAACAATCTACGATTTGATCTTTTTTTTTCTTGTTCTGTAAACGTACAAGGACATGCAAACAGACTGAAATTGCGGGGAGGGTGACGGCACGGTGGAAAGCGCTATCAGCCCTCTTCCTCATACGTGACCTCACAGATACCCGCGATTGACACAGTGTTGCTGTGATTGACAGGGGAGTGAGACTACGCCCCTCCCACCCAGACAGCACAACCAACTTTGCTCTCATAGACGACCCCTGGCCGAGGATGACTGCGGCATCGTCGGGATTCACGATCGGGCGAGACTGAACGATACGGCAAACGCTTTTCTGTTGCACCGATCGGGAGCCATAAACAGACTTTCGTAGAAAGATTTCTTAATAAATGTTTCCTTCAATGATTTTTTTTTTTTCCAGACTAAATTATCATATTTTAATTACATTACAGAATTTTTTAATGTATCCTTTAAACTCATGTTAACTTATTTTACAATAAATAAGAAGTCTGTCAGCAAACGTATACATCACAATGCGTATTATGCATCATGTATCGTTAAAAAAAAGCTTTCCTCGATAGTTACACCAGCACAAAACCAAAGAAGTAAGAAGTGAAAGTCTGAAGTAAAACACATCTTTGCCAATGGACTGTATTTGCGTGAAGAAAACGTCATTTCCGTCGCGCGACTCTTACAAACTTCGGATATGTTATTGTACACTTTTCTGGCCACAAGCTTCAGAATCTTGGGTGGTTTAGAATCTGATTGGTTCTCTAGCAAAACACTGTGACACAACAAGCTTTCTGGAACGGAATAAAAAAAAAATCTTAGCAGGTAAATCGAAGGAAAAGCGTGTGACTGGTTGTTTTTAACGTCGCTCACGCGTTGTCACTCCCTCCGAGACATAACACTGAGCTTTACATCATAATTACAGGCGGCTGATTTACGCTCGAGTCTTGTTGTTGGACACCCTACATGTTTTTGTCGACGTTCCTGCTCTGACACGCTCATTTCAACCTCGAGGAGAAATTCCTAAACAGCTGAAAAGTTCAACCAGGTGTGTTAGAGCAGGAAAAGGGGGAAAGAAGAAGAAAGAAAAAAAAAACACTACACCTTGCAGACTCCAGAAACCGGCTTGGGAAAGACGGCTGTGTCAGTAAACACAATTCGAGTTGATGATATACAACAGAGGTTCTTTTTTTTTATTTTATATATATTCCCTAAAAAAAGGGTGTAAACATTTCTGGGAGAAGATAAGTTGAGAGAAGTTTCTGGAAAAGGGCACATGAGAGCACTGAGATCTCCAGAGACCAGTGTGTGACTTCTCCTTCTCCTTCACACCACATCATATCATATGAGAGGGAAAAAAAAATAATAATAAACACACACGTCAACCACTGTTGTGAAACAGAAGAGAGACATTTTGTTCTCTTCTTCACTCATCTAGCTAGTGTTAATTAATATTAATATTAACCTTCCGTGCTGGTATGTCTCTCATCCCCCCTCCTTCCTAATCCGCATTCCGACAAATCCCGCCTCCATCACTTAACTGATTGGCTGACTGCCACGTCTGTCAGGTAGACTGCGCGTGAAAATGAATTATCAGCCAATCCGAGAGCAGGAGGCAGGATCTTTGGAGCCAATCATAGCTCAGGAGGCGGGATTTGTCTAAATACGATTGGGTTAGGGGAAAAAATAATTATATATATATGTACATATATATATATATTTATATATTTATATATAAAAAAAAAAATATATATATATATATATATATATATATATATATATATCCACCAGCGTCCGGGTGGCTAACTGCAGTGACAGCGATTCGGGATTATTTTAATATTATATTCGCTGTGCAGACAGACAACTATTACACTTAATAGATTATAGTTAAATAAAGTGTTTGGCTAAACAGATTCGTAAGTTAGTAAATTAGCCATAATATTTGAACACACCTTAGCAAGCTAATGTTAGCTTGTGTGAGATGACAAACGAGATGAAAATGATAAATAACAACCGTCTTATCGTTTATTGTTTAGTTCACTCAAATAAAAATCAACATTTCATCTGTGGTGTCGATTAAATTAAAATAAAAATCCGAACCTCTATGCTAAGCTACGATAAACTACGAAATGTTCGGCTTTCTCGTGAAGGCCTCATGTCAAGCCGCGGTGACGCGTGAGTGCAGCATCCGGGCCGCGGTGAGGTGTACGCGGGGAGCAGGCGACCCGTCATCCGGTCATCAACCCCACTGACAACCGATAACGGGTCGACTATTTTCGGGATCAGATTATTCCGAATATTCACAGTTGGGCACGCGTTATTTCTCCACTCTATAAAAAAGGCGTAAAAGAAAACTCCTCACACACACATACACAAGCTGTGCACACATCTACAGAGAGACAGAGACAGAGACAGCGGCCATTCCGGGGCTGAACAAAAGGAGCGTTTTAAAGCCGCTTCTCCGCACAGGAGCGCCGTGTCGCCTGCCAGCGTCACCGACAGCAGCGTTCCCGTGACATTTTAACGTTCGACGCGTTTCGTAAATCGACAACAGCGAGCCGCGTTCTGTGGATATAAAAGTGTTTTTTACCTTCAGAGGTGTCGCTCCGCCATCCTCCGCTTCCTCCTCCTTCCCTAACGCCGCCGCCGCTGCAGCGCGAGCCCTCCCAGCCCCGCCCCTCCCTCTCACAACCACGCCCCTCGCGCTCTCACAGCCCCGCCCCTCGCGCTCTCACAGCCCCGCCCCTCGCGCTCTCACAGCCACGCCCCTCCTCCCTGCCTGCGCGATGGCGTCACACGCATGCCATGTTTCATCCCCAAAACCTCGCGAGATATTGTAAAGTAAGCTGCATAGACACGCGACATTATCGCGAGATTTCCTAAACACTTCTTTTTTTTACACGTATTTATCTCAAAAATGAGATATTTTTACTGTCTCAAATTAAAGTTATTCTAAAAAATATACAGCCACTACCCCTCTCAGGATATTTTTATATGTAATTTATTAGGCCCTGCTCCATAATTGTTAATAAAGTAAATAATAATAATAATAATAATAATAATAATAATAATAATAATAATACTGATAATAATAATAGAAATATTCTTTAAAACTGTGAATGTGCAACAAATTACCAACTCAACGATATAAATAAACTAAAATAAAGATGTAAGTGTAGAAATGTAAGAGTAAATAAAAATTCAATTGGAAATATTCTTTTAAAAACCGTAAGTTCCAAAATTATTGGCACCCTTCATAAAAATTAAATAACTATAAATTAAAGAACACATTTATAGAGTGATAGTTTGAACTTAAACATATATGTATGGTTTTTCTTTTTTTTAATCACTTTTTTTTTTTTTTTTTTTTTTACAAATATAGACTACAAAATGAGCCGCTAATTTGTACCTCGGGTATAAATGAAATCAACTGTCAGCCCCAAGAAGCTCTTTACTTCCTAACATCAGCTTTTCAGGACTTTTATTTTTAGCTTGTTATTCTCTCAGGATCAACATCCTCAGGGCCCAGTTTCTTTATTTTGGGCACTAACTCACTCTGAAAGTACATTCAGGTTACATGATGTGATAGCCTTTTATTTATTTTCATAAATCTGTGCTCTACACAATGATCATATACATAAGTGAAAACTGAGCATTTAATATTTTTAACATAATAGCGTAAGGATTTTTTTTATCCTAACATATGCTTATTTCTATTATTTTCTATTATTCTTTTATTCCTAGACATATTTACACACAAACGGATTCGTTTATGTACTTAACACGTGTAACATGCCGAAATGGCCGCCAGGTGGCAGCACCGAACCGCACTCTGTCTCCAGAACACAGCGAAGAAGAAGAAGAAGAAGCGCAGCGCCCTAGCAACTGCGTATCCATGCCCGAATCCCAAATCCCTTCCTGCTCCCTATTAAGGTGCACTACATAGCGCACGAAGGAATAGCTTCGACACGTAATATAGTGCACTTCAGAACTAAGAGAAAGCGATTCGGGATTCGGCCAAGGAGAGAGTCCTGAGTGAAACACCACTACGGTAATCTTACAATATTATGTATTTGTTTTTCCATAGAACCGAATTGTAGGTTTACGTCAGTTTTAGAGCCGCCATTTTGTAGCTGGTATTGAAATAATAATAATAATAACAACAACAACAATAATAAAAAATAACCTGAGAGTAAAGCTAAGGAGCTTAACGTTAGCGTCAGATGTTTAGCTACTAGATAACTGAGATAGAGAAGTTTTAAAAATCGTATTTTAATTATCTTTTTAATTAAATTTAAGTTCGGAAAATTAAACTTTAAGACAGACGCTTCGAGTCTAAAATGGCGGTTAAGATAAACGCCACTGAACACAGTTTATCACAGAGCAGGAAATATTAAGGAATCAAAAGCAGGCAGTTTAGTGCTGAGCGATATATCGTTTGTTTTTCATGATCACGATGTTTCGATACTGAAATACCGCGATATGCAAATGAGCCGGTAATTAATCTCTCCCTGTGTTATTGTGTCCTGTGCTGTACATTGCCCTGCATCAGTATTCAACAAGTCAACCTTATAAATATATATATATTGCTGTATTATTATATTTATTGCTTTTTTTTTTT
>CM040999.1:16540655-16551009 GCA_022985145.1 Pangasius djambal | reverse complement strand
TTTTTTTTTTTTGCCACTTTCTCTATTAAAAGGGTTTATAGAGACACTTCAGGATGCCTGAAGTGAAGTCAGTGTTCAGGGAGGTTTTACCTAAACAAGGTAAACTGAATCGACACCATTCATTCCTTTTCTAATTATAATAAAGATTTGTAGTCCCACTATCCAGCGTCACCCAGCTAAAATATAATATTCTGTAATATTTAAACCACACACTAATGTTGTCGTTGGTCCTTGTTTGTCCTGTTCTTAAATGTAGCAAGATAACACACCACAGGAGTCGCATCTAACTTCCTAGCAAGACAGCTATAAACCGTTTTACTTATAATGTTATGAACATGTATACCACAGCAGTGTGTGTGTGTGTGTGTGTGTGTGTGTAGGTCAGCTGTCAGTGGAGGACGTCCCGACGCTGGTCCTGTGCAAACCCAAGCTGCTGGCTCTGAAGTCGGTGACGCTGGAGAAGCTGGAGAAGATGCAGCAGGAGGCGCAGGAGCTCATCAGGCAGCAGGAAGCGGCGAACAGGGAGCAGCAGGAGCACGCGCAGTAGGGCGCGCCGCGAGGGGATGAAGTGCGCACCTCCATCACAACCTAATATCATAACATATCACCATAATGAATTAGTGCCACCATTTTGTCTTCGTGTAGTTGTGAGATTTGGTGTTGCAGCCATGTGCTTGGGTTCGGAGACACACACACACACACACCAAGCGGGATATAAACTGACTTATTCGTAAATCATCATTTATAAAAGAAATCTGTTATTTATGAAAATCCTGTAAGTTTGGAAAATCGTTCATAACCTACTCGTGCTCACGAGTGTGTGTAAATGAACGCATAAGAAGACTAACTAACGTAAAAGCGGTTGATCGGCTTTAAATCGTCAAAATGTCGACGAGTTACTGCTATCTTTTTACACGGCTAATGCTGTCAAGCACAAACTCTGACAGCCAGTCGTTTTATATTAAAAGGCATCAACAACATAAATGTTACATATGAAAAGAATTAAAGAAAGCCAACACAAATCTGTAATATAAGACAAATAAAACCAGTCGTTTAATTAAGAAGAAATGTAGCTGTAATTACTTTTTTTTTTTGCCGTTTACTCTTCATTTCAGCTCTGTGAGCTTTGCCTTTTATGGAGTTTTGTGGGCGTCACCAAATGCAAAGCAGCTGGGCGTTCATCAGCACGGAGAAAATCAGTATTTCTGAAACTTGTGTTAATCTGGAGGACATTAAGTTTGATTTGGCTTACACAAAAACAAATTACACACATCTTTACTAAAAAGATAAAGGAGGCCCAACGAACACACACCACAACTCGATATGACGTGTGTGTGTGTAGTAAATACCTGAGTGACCATAAACATTAGTCACCGAGTTACCAATGTTTACACACACGATATTGCTTTTGTAAACTAGAATTACATTCAAAACATTTTGAACAGACATAATTCTTTACCTGAAGCTTGTAATGGTGGGTGATAAATAATGTTAGAAATCTCTGCTCTTATTTCTGAGTTTATTGTAGAGATCACCACGGTGTCTACATCACAAACATGTCAAGCATCACGACGTACACGAGCTTGTAACCACACATACTGGGCATTTGCTCAGGTTCTCCTACCTTTCTGTCATTATGCACAATGTATTGGCACCCCTCTTTACAATCCATTTATGGAAAGTTTCCACCACTGAGCTGATATTTGGGTTTTATTCTTAGTGCAGCAGTGACACTAACGTGGTAGTGGATCAGGTATAGCAGAGCTAGTGGGTTGTTTAAACCTTCTGCATTTCATTACTACACACTCCTAAGGCTGGTCATGTTCAGTTAGATAACAAAAGCTCATCTCCACGTACAGTGCGTGTTCCCATTGTCAGTTTCCAACCACCAAATCGCCATTAGGTGCAGCCGGTGGACTGTTTCTCAACCCAGCAGCGACACTAAGGTGTTTAAAACACCAGCAACACCATCACTGCTCTAGCTGAGCCACTCATACTGCTGGCACACTGCAGTAGCTGATAGTCGGCGGAGGAATAAAAGTGCTGGGCAACACTCGAGACAGCGAATAAATATGCAAGTGGAAAAGTGGAAAGAAAATGTCCTCTCAGCTTGGAATTCCTACTCGGAAAGTCTCGTTAACCCTGAGCTCGGCCGGAGACGTCATGTCAACATGGCTGCTTGTAGAGTCAACTGTAAATAAAATACAACTTATAGCAGTATTACTTCAGGTCAGTCAACACAGACACATTCATTGGTTACGTCTATAAAACTGACTAGGTTGCTGGTTTGAGAAAGTATATGCATCCCAACCTCATGATCACTAATGTTAGCTGGCAAACAAGACATGCTTTCACAGAAGCGTCTCCGTAGCTCGAACGCAACGAGCTCGAAATGACGCAATTCCGAGTTCAGTTGAAAGCAGCATTATATACAGTACGCTAATTTCATGTGTATGGATATGTAACTAGAATATGACCGGATGGTTTTAATGCTTAGAGCAAATAAAGTAGCACTGGAGTGGTTTTATAAATAAATAAATCAATCAATCAATCAATCAATCAATCACACGCACCTTTTTCAGTCCAAGCATTTTAAGGGCTTCCCTTTCCCTTCGTCTCTCCAGCAGTCCTGGGCTTCGATCTCATAACCTTCTGGACACTAGAACTCAGTCAATTAAGTCTTAATAAGCAAATGCAAACACACACCACTACTTTAACCGTTATTTATTTCTTAACCATTTTCAACAAAGAGCGAGAACATTCGGTAAATATGCCCACGTCAGTGTCTGGAAAATATAAAAATAATGTTTCTCGACAACGTTTGTGTGAAATAATCCCGATTGGTTCACATTTCTCTGTATCGCCATTTTGTTGTCAGTTGCATCCAGTATCGAGGTCTCCGTTAGACCGAGCGGGAAAAAAAAAAAAAAAAAAAAAAAAAAAAAAAAAAAAAAAAAAAAAAAAAAAAAAAAAAAAAAAAAAAAAAAAAAAAAAAAAAAAAAAAAAAAAAAGACACGTGAAAAAGTTCAGGCAGATTGGAGAGGGAAACAAAAAAAAAAAGAAAAGAAAAAAAGCTTCAAACCAACATGAAGGTATCACAAACACAAACCTACTGACTCTATAAACAGGGAGTAGAGACAGTTCACAAAGTGGAACTTGCAAAGCAAACAGATTATACAGGCTGGATAAATTAAGACAGGTTAAATGACATCCGGCTCAAGTTATCCAGCTAAGTGGATCTTCAGTTAAATATGCTGAGTGGCAGTGAACTGAAATACAAAACCTGGAATGACTCAGTCATTTCAAAGTGTGGCACTTTTTCAGCGTTTTAGCTTATCTAGTCACCTCAAAAAGGTGTGTGTGTGTGTTTGGGTTATTCCATAGCCTTGTTCCTTTGCGTAAGCTCTGCGTTCTTGTCAGGAGGAGATTATATATACACCTAAACCTGTAGGATATACACACACGTATGCAGTTTTTAGACGAGTAGCGCTAGGTTCCTCAAACGCAGCAGACAAGGTGGACACGGGAAGTGGTGGACTCAGTAGGTTTCGAGTTTGAGAGGTCCGCCATCTCCTTCACTGACAAACCTCTTCCTTCCTCTGGGAAAGAAGTAAAAACCGTGCATGGTTTACAAAACTGTATCCAGAAACGGTTCTGTGCATCATATTTGTATTCAAGGGATTCTTATATCTATATTAGATTTCCCTTTAATGGCAAAAGGATGTGGCGCACTTACCGACATGGACACAGGTCTCTGAGTTTTTTGTCAATGACTCCAGCACTAAAGCTCTTGTCCACAAAGTGCTCCAGCAGAGAGTACGCACACGGCACGTCGATATTAATATCAGCAATATCCATATACACTCTCTCGTAACCCTGTCGGGAGTAAAAACAGGAATTGTTCCAACCAGTTAACACTATACAGCATCTCTATGCTGTACACCTTTGAGTATAATACTTCAGATTTCTTAAAAAATTGAAAAAAAAAATTGTCTCCTGTGGACATGAGACAGTTCTGCATGTGTTCTTGGGCTGGCAGCAGCAGAGGAACATGAATGTGGCCAGCAGGTGGCATCGTACCCTTCTCATTTGGTCCAGAGTGATGACTGAAGAGTCGAAGAGAGATTTCAGCAGCTTCAGGATCATTTGGAGTGTCGTGTCTCCTTTGGATTCCAAAACCATGACTATCGCCTACGAGATGATGAGCAAGACAGAGCAAGATGAGGTAAGGAGGATGGTAGCTAAACCTGCGATACTGAAACCTATTCACACCAACGCTAACAGGAACAAATGGTTTCTCAGAATTACGTTATGGTCACGGATAAAAACGTGCCAGGATAACGATTCGTGCAAGAGTTACCTCGTAGACAAACTCATGATGGAAGTGCGGCACCTCGAGCTCCCTCAAACACCGCTCCGCCTCCGCCGTGTCACCCGAGAGCACGTACTCCTTCAGCAGCAGGTTTACCTGAGGAAGTGAGACACGTAGCGTCCTCTAAAGTTCTTTAAACACAGCACGCAGTCAGACCTCGGCAGCTCTACAGCACAAAGTCAACAGCAAATAATCCTCTATACAAGACCTTTCCAGTAAACAGCACAGAGAAAATCCCACGTCACGAGCCATGCTAGGTCCGTGTATGAATGTGAAGGTGCAGAAGTTTGCACACCCTGTGTGCACAAAGCCGACGCAGAAAAATCGAATCTATAGCAACAAGACATTTAGTGTGGCGACATGCCATTATATTAGTCATGGAGGGGGAAAAAAAAAAATCATTTGACTTCACTAATAATCTGTAGGCAGTTATAAAGGCAAAAGGGTGGATTCACTACCACTTTCATTTCCTCTGAGCAGTTCTGAAAACCTCAGTGAACACTACGGCCTTCTTCAAAGCAGGTCTGAAGACAGTCATGGTTTGCCATGGTTTCGTCTTGTTGTAGGACACGCCCACGTTAACCTTTTCAAAACATTCAAAACCATGGGGGAATGGAAACCTTTGCACTCAGCTCTATATTGCACTTCGGGCAGCACATTTCAGCCCACTGGAGGGGGATAAGCACGAGCTGAGGAGGCTCCGGTGTTAGGAACACGGTGTTCTTTAGTGCAACATGGACTACATTTGTTAAACAGGACTGTAACAGCACAGAATGTACTTATTTAAAATACATTTTTTTAATATAATGAACTTTTCATATCATGCTTGAAAATGTAATAAATTATAACTATAAATAAATAAGCACAAGAGGTTGTGAAATTAAGGTAACATTAAAAAGACATCATGCAAAACATCTCATCGTGTTATTATCTGATAAAATATATTATTGCGTAATTGTTATTTATTATAAAATTGTTTCTAAAACTAGAAAATAACCCAATAAATTAACTCCCTATTTCCCCATAATGCTAAATTACATTATTAATCCAGACATTTATTACATAAAAAGCAAATCGGTCATTCAGTGTTACGATACGTGGGTGGGCGGAGTCCTGACCTCTTTGATGAGTTGATTGACAGGTCTCTGGCCTCCCCCTGAGCCCCACAGGTTATCCATCTTAAGTCCTGCCTCCTTGCTCATCTTTAGCAGTACGGCAGCGCGGTCCAGAGCAGCCCTGTCAGTCAAACGTACAGCTGTCAATCAAACCGGCCAGGGCTGAATAACAACAGCTAAAATGATAACCATAATTATTTAAAATCACATTCATTCAACCAATCTGTGAACAAAATCTATTTATTGTAACAGAAATGAACTGAAAACAGCCTTCTGTTTATTAACAAAGACTAATTTAATCTCTAAATACGTCCTACATAGAGCAGCAAGTTCAGGATTTAATGCACCAGAGTAAATAAGGCAGATATGAAACCCCAGCCAAGCTCACTCACATCAAACCTGAAGACAAATATAACAAGCAAAATACTCCAAACTGTGAAAATGAGCCACTCCTGGGCTGCACCATCCTGTTAGTTGTTACAGTAATGAAGTGCACACAGTTGTGGATTGTGAACATATTCAACACACAGAACAGCCATAAAATCCTCATGTCTTTAACCAGAGGATGGAGAAAGGGCAGGTCTTCAGGGCTCCAGGCTCTGATCCCGTCCTGCCTCTAACCTGCCCCCATGCTCACTCTCATTGTTGCAAATTTCTGACCTCAAAAAAAATCAACACACTTAATGATGAGGGGAGAAAAAAAACCAAAAAACAAACAGGAAATCCAATTTAACTGGTTAAACCGAGTTGTCTAGAAATCTAATTTTAATCCGATCCACTTTGTAACCACAGATAAATGTAACGTAAAACGGATCTAAAAAGTCAAAGCTCATGTCCTCCCCCCCCTCAAGCTAATGCAGAACCTTCTCATTCACCAAGTCTGGACTGAAAGCAAGTCTGATGAGTAAACTGACCAAATCCTCAATCCCACTTAGTGCTTAATAACTGACAGACGGACGCTTAGAGCCATTCCACCATATAATCGCGATCTCTGGGGGAAATTATTCACTTAGCGCAACAAACACTACGAAGTAAACTGCAGGACATACATATGCAACAACCAGACAGGAAAAAGTCTAAGATGCAAATAAGTCAGACAAAAAAAAAGGTTGGAATTCAAAAACAGTGTAGTGCAAGTTCAGTACCAAGTCTGTCTGTACAAAGCAAAAGTTCCAGCTCCAGTATCAACTGGCAATTCATAAGTGCGTGTGTATATGTTGTATTGTATAAATTACTGAAACCCCGCCCAGTGGGCGTGTGCTTGACGAAGGCATACCGGGCATGCTCGCAGTCCACTCTTCCTTTATAGCCATCGATGTAGCTCTCCGAGAGAATCTGATCCGCTACCGCTCTGGCAATGAACTGACCAACCAGCTGCAAGCACAGACAAAACGAAATAGTTTAAATCACAAAAAACATTCGACAGTAAAAAATATGCAAATATAAAAACACAAATATGCCTCAAAAGAGCAACCACTGGAATATTTTTAGGTACTTGTGTCATCATATTAACAGTATATTTTTAAAAAAAAAAATAAATAAATAAATAAAATAAAAATATTAAGTATAGTGACTTGGAGCAGTGACCAGTGATCATATTTAAAATCAGATGCTTGTGTTCCTTAAATGTATTTAAGCAAGTTGTACGTTTTGTCTTGCATGTTAATGTCTTAAAAGACTATCAGTCAGGTCTGTGGTTGATCATGTGAGCTTTATCTGAACATCACTTTCAGTTTCCTGACTGTACAGTTCTGAACTGGGGGAAGAGAAGAAGAAAAGTGTGTTTATTACTTTATGAGCAGTTTTCTACTGCAGCAGAGACACGCTGACAATCACACTGAACAACCTGAAACCTCCAAAACCTCGACAGCATTATTGTAAATTAATAAAACCCAACCGTCTTAAACGGTGTGCATTTTGTATGATCAGAAATAATATTTTCTACATTTTTTTGTCTGCAGCATTAAAAGATTTGGATACTGGAAGATTTTTTATTTATTTCAGAGATACTGTTTTAGCCTTTTTTTTAGTCTTACTTTTTAATATTTACATATTTAGACAATTGAAACTCGTACACCATGCTTTTGTCTAAAGAATCTGGATATGCGTATTGATAAGTTATGCATGAAAGGCTTAGATAAACTCTGCTTAGAGAGGTGTGAGAGAGAGGCTGATGAGAATTAAGACTATAGATAAGAAACCGCATCTCCAAGTAGCTTTTTTTCTCTCATTCCTGTTAGTGTTGCTGTAGTCTGGCACTGTACTGATTGAATCTTGCTGCACATCAGCCTGTAAATACAGTACGTCATCATGAAGTCAATATAAAAAGTGATGTTTACTGCTGAGAAATTAGATAAGTCTGGAAAATACGGTGTTAACCCACAGGGGATTTCCAGATGTCTGCGGAATAAAGAAAGACAGAAGAAAGAAAGAAAAAAAGAAAAAAAAAAAAAAAAAAAAAAAAAAAAAAAAAAAAAAAAAAAAAAAAAAAAAAAAAGTGAGGAAATGGTTCAGACTGCAGTCAGGTCGAGTGTGTATGCGTGCTGTTGCGGGTCATTTGCCTTGTTTACTCAGACAGCGAGGGGATGACCAGTGGCGCGTGTTTTGTTCTGCATTTAGCGAGAGGCCCTGATGAGAGAAAAGAGCTGCCTCTGCTGTTCCAATCTGAACAAAACCAGCTCAGCTCAACACACACACTTTTTACCCTCCCACTGTGTGTGTGTGTTTTATCCCAAGTGCTGAACTTGCACTACATGTACACACACGGCTGTGTGAGGCGTGTTTAGTTCTTCGAGTTGTGTGAGGGATGTCAATCAAGCATCGCATTAGAATATTAGGCCACTCCCACAGTACTTTTTTTGTGTGTGTGTGTGTGTGTGTGTGTGTGTGTGTGTGTGTGTGTGTAAATAACCCTCAGGTTTGATGGATATCTCCTGACATATCCTGTTACCTGTGGCGCTGTGGGCGTGTCCAGCACCAGGTCAGGCAGCTCATTCAGCAGCTTGTGGAAGGAGGCTTCGATGTCGGAGCGGCTGAGGACTCGGCCACACAGACGCGACAGCAGGAGGGAAGTGAGCTCTCGCTGACTCGCCTTGGCCTCCAACGCCAGCGATACGGCCAGGAGCGGGACGTCACTGCGCATGGAGCCCAGATTTAACTCGCCTAGCAACTCCTACAGAGAGAGAGAGAGAGAGAGAGAGAGAGAGAGAGAGAGAGAATATTTGTTGCATCCAAAAAAAAAAAAGAAAGACCCATTTTTAAACCTTAGTGTTGGAGGAGGATAAAATGATTTTATGGCTTCTAGCCAGCTAACCAAGCAATGTAACAAGCAAAGTTAAATAAATTAAACTGAGTAGCGAGTAGCAGCTAGTGGGTTTTGGGCTAGATGCGTAGTTACAGATACACTCCCAGTTGTTTTCTAGCTAATACAGATTGGCTTGTATTAGCTAGACGTGGGGGTGATGATGCCTTTATCCTGTACAGTGCTCTGCTAATGTTATTCTGAGTATAAAAGACTTTCACTGGTCACTTGACTGAACTAAGAATGACCAGGTAAAGCGTCATATTCATACTGACATGACAAAACGCTAACCAGTAAACAAGCCGGCTAACTAAGCTAGCAAAAGTTGTTGCCAACATAAAAGCCAATTTGACTGCAGCAACTCAGAGGACATGTTTAAAATGTTGAGGGTTTTATTGCTTTTGCTGGAGTCGGGCAGGTAAACCTGGAAATGCTTCAAAGTACAGGTGACTGACAGATTGGCTCACTATTAGCGTGTAATCCTGTAAACACCTCTCCACTGCCATTTCTGAAAACGAGACTGGGCCAAGCGCTTAAGCAAAGGATTTGAGAAACGTCACTCCCTCGTCCGTACCGCTACTTCGTTGGCGTCTCCGTGCTCAAAGTACTCCTGGACGATGGGCGTGACGGATCGAGTGAAGTCGTCTTCGTCCAGCGGCAGCACCACCGTCTCGTACACGCAGTTCTCCTGTACGAGAAACAGTTACAGCTACTGAATAATTATTACTGTTATAAACACTTGTATTAAACGGCTCTATATCATACGTATACTCGGACGACTCGAGCAAAAAGAGGTTTCAATATTTATTTTCAATAAATCATTAGATAAAAGAAATGTAATCTTTGAGCAAATACACATGCGATTTTATTCAAAGATGGAGCTTAAGCTACACACTTAGGCATTATATAGTGAATAATAACCAATTTGATCTTGCAGTGTAAACAGGGAAATTGTGTTACAGTTTACGGCGTTTGCAAGACAGAGGAGTTCATGCTTTGCGGTTTCTGATCTTTTTGCTCATGTACTCCACGAGGGAGGGAAGTCATTTTTTTTTTTATAAATGTAATCCGTGGCAAACTGCTGTGGTACTGGAGGCATAACACACTTCTGGACATTCTTTACTTAATCTTTTTTTTTTTTTTGGCCATTTTATTCTGATCAGCTAGAGGCTCAGCTAAAGTAGTAAAACCGCAGTCTATTGCAGTCTTGGCTGGACTGTTTAAATGAAAACAGCCTGGTCACATGATGCAGAAATGACAGTAATTACGAGCTTCTGCTTGTTTAACTCTATTTGTGTTTATCAGACTTTCCCTGTCATTTTACAGAGCTGACCACATAATAACTACTTCTATCTGAAAGATGTTCAAGAGTTTGTGTGTTTCCATAGAAACGACTCTTTTCTGAGCCCAAGTAAGCAATGGAGGCGACTGTGTGTGTGTGTGTGTGTGTGTGTGTGTTTCCCCCCACCCCAGACTGATGTCGGTGGCCGGACCACCCTGGTGCTGGGACAAACCCGTTTTTTTTTTGTTTTTTTTTACCTGATCTTCATCATAATTGGGGTCCCG
>CM040999.1:16525638-16540555 GCA_022985145.1 Pangasius djambal | reverse complement strand
GAGAGAGAGAGAGAGAGAGAGAGAGAGAGGAGAGGTTGACATGTTTGTTAGTCCAGCCTCCGCAGTCACTCCTACACCATAATCAGATATTCAGCATAATCCATATCTGCAGCTTCACACTCCGCATTCTGCTTCTAAATTACTGCTCGGTTTCATCTCCACCAGCAGCCAGTGTCACAAATCAGCTTTACAGAATCCTGGGTGTTGATGTCGAGCCCTAATGGAGTCGACGGGGATCCTGAAGCAAGCTTCTGGGTGTCTCACGCATCAGACTACACTTGC
Source organism: Pangasius djambal (assembly GCA_022985145.1). Lineage (NCBI taxonomy): Eukaryota > Metazoa > Chordata > Actinopteri > Siluriformes > Pangasiidae > Pangasius > Pangasius djambal. The sequence continues at coordinate 16,540,273 of CM040999.1, read as the reverse complement.
GCTGAATAATTACGCCCTTACATTACTGAAACAGAGCGGATTTAACCGAAGTACCTTTTGTTACTACGAGTAAATCTGCATCACGTCCTAGGTAGTGATCACATGTAGTGAATAAACTGTGGTGCTAAAATGAAGCACTTCCCAAAAACATGCTCACTTCCTAAAAACAGTTTACGCCCAAGGCTCATCCTTTCTCCAGTATTCAACAGATACGACAGTATTGGGATTTAGACCCAAGAACTGCTGCTGTAATCCCGACTGTGTCCTGCTGCTCACCCCAGCACTCTTTACTCTTCTCCTCTTCTACACCTGTATACTGTCATCACTTATAATCACGCTATCCGGTGCCACACAGAAGAGTCACGGGCTCCCTTCTCCCTCATCTCAGGGAGTGTTTCCTTCACCAGTCACCTCGGGTTTGTTCGTCAGAGATCTAAATCTACAGTCGGGTTTCTGGAACAGTCTACAAATTGTACACGACTTATGCGCAAACCAAGTGAGAGGCTCTTCAGAGTGACCTAAGGAAATGACACTAGATAAGTTTCAAACAGTGGTTTTTTTTTTTTGCAGCTTGCTACACGCTTACACTTTGCAGGCCATGGAGTGCGAGTCATTTCTGGCTCACTGGACAGCCACACACACACACACACACACACACACACACACACACACACAGAGAGAGACATAAAACATGCCTTTATATAGCTTGAGCACACACCCACTGAGTAGGATCACTAGAGACAGACTGAGGGAAGAACCAAAATTTTGGGGGAAAAACAAAAAGTTGGCAAAAACCAACACACTACATCGTACACTATTATAGATATCTACGACTCGAACAAATTCAGAATTTGCATGAAAGCACATGGAGAGAAACCCAAACTACTGCTGTCAGTAAAATCTGATTAGACACAAAGTGATGATTGTGTTATTTAATTTCAAAGCCTTTTCGTCAAGCGCGCTTATAAAGTACATAAAGCTCTAGGACGCTCTAAACAACAACATCGGGACCCGTATCTTACAAGTGCCGCCTATTAGTTACCAACACAGCCCATAAAACATCCATCTTAGGCGTTTTAGGACGCGTGATACGAAGGTGTTCAGCAAGCTCAGGCATCTTTGGGGTGTGTTTTTTTGGGAGCGTTCAGGAAAATGAGCTACGGGCGCAGCTAAAGAGGGCTTAAACGCCTGAACACGACGACGAGGCGTCACTGCATCACGGCTAAAGACAAGTTATTACTACATCCACAACGCCTACGTTGTGATTAATCTCTGGATGTGACAAGAGAGAGAGAAAAAGACTTGGATAGTGCGTCGATATTTGAATAGAGGACTTACACAGGCAAGTCGGAAAAACACACACACACACACACGCCTGCTTAATGTATTAAACGACAAACATGCAGCAGACAAGAGACACTAGAAAAGACGACGACAACTTTTAGGGGAAAGGGATCCTGTCATTTTGCTTACAAAAATTGTTTTTTTTCATTGTTTATATACTCAAATAAGAAATAAAACCCTTTGGGGGTATGCTGATATGGGAAAATAATCAATGATGGAGTGGTGTCGGAATTCATCAGAGTATATTACCGTATCTTATTCGACAGCGATTTGCCATATGCTACGGTTCTTATTAATCAATTAACGACATGCCGGACTTTTGATCCGGTTAAAGGCACGTTAAAGGTCGTCAAACATCCACGAAACAAGCCACAAAAGGCCCCCCGTCTCGTCATGTTACTCGAAAAGCGTCAACTCCTGTCCTGAAAAACGTCAGAAAACTGACCCGACACTGGAGACTCCTTCTATAAGTGTTAAATGACTCTTACGTTACGTTACGTTATCCGTAAAGTCCCTGTGTTGAGCTGTTGCTATAGAAACGATAACGCATTAGAACGAGCGCATTAACATAAACCTGCGATACTTTCAGATTTTCCTCGCGGTTATAGATCATCTGACCAATCAGAATCGGGACTTCAGAGCTGTGCATTAAAATAATCCGTGTTATATTATGATTATATACCAAGCGCCTCCGAACACGAGAGTGGAGTTTTTCGAGTTGGAGTCTCGTGGAGCGAGTGAGAGATGGGATTAATCAGTGGTGTGTTTACAGTGTAACTGCTGTAAGACCTCCTCATGCTGCACGTAACGCTGAATGACGGACATCCTGTTCACGCTCATTAACCCCGGTATGTGGACATGAACCGTGGTCCACAGGGCGCTCACTGAGAACACCGTGTACTCAGAGACCGAACCGCGCCCTCTTCCACCACCTTACGCCTTTATCTCGCACGCAGCAGGGTCAGAAGTCTGACAGCTGATAAAGTAAAACACAGCTCTTGATAACAACCTCGGACATTTTCCTCATTCTTCTTAAATGACAGTTTAATATACTCGGCCAATATCGCTCGGGCGCGTTCCGCACAGATGACACGAACACGTGACGCCGCGGCGCAGGAACGTTTCTCGCACCTTTCTTTGGCAGGCCCCGCCCTTTGCCCAGGCGTGACCTGCGGTCCAGCACTTTGCCTTTGGGGCTGGCGGGGGGCGCGGTGGAGCGGGAGGCGTCTCCGTTCTCGCTCAGCGAGTCTCCCCGGCCCGAGTCTCTGGACGAGTTCTTGCGGAGGCGCCGCTTGGCCTTGGCCTTGAGCCGGGCCTCGTGCACGGTTCCCACCGGCGCGGGAACCCAGTTTCCGTTGATCTCGTTGTTGGCTCTGGAACCGAGGCCGTTCGCCTCGCTGTCCGACTGGTACGAGTCGCTCAGATCGTCCGCTTCTGCAGAGAGACGGATTGAACACTCAGTTGAAGTCGCACATCATCTCACTAACAAACACGAGGAAAACACAGACAAATAATATTCACATCGTCACACCTCCTACCGCATGATGAGTACTTACATAGTACTTTCTGAATGAAAGAATCCTGATTTTGACTTTGGCATGACGCGCTAAAGCGACAAATCCTAACGATCGCCTCGAACGATTCCTCGGACCACGTGCGGTCCGACGTTTCTTCAGTTCCCCGCTTAACACTTTAGCACCTACCTGCACTTACAAACTGACGTTTGAAAATAGAAGAAAAACTTCTAAACATGGTTCCATTGCATCGTGTCTCATACGAACTCTCGGTAAATGTGTATAGCGGCATTACGAAGAAAAAAACACGTAAGAAGGTGGCATTATTTAATGTGCTCGACTAGCTTTAGAAGTTATATTTAGACACCACCACTGCTTGTGGAAACTGAAAGTGCACTCCCACTACAGGCGACTACAGGCGCGCTCGCCACACGCCCACTCGCGACACGTCACGTGCGAGTGTGACTGCAGCCTGAGCTCGCGCGCTCGCTGAAATGTCAGCAAATGTAACACGAGCCGTGTTGCCTCTCACCTTTCTGCTTTTTTTTGCAAACGCAAGGTGAGTCTGCATTGCAGTAAAGGGGAGAAAAAAAAAAAAAAGCGTTAACCACATACAGCTGTTTTACAAGACAACAAATCCAGCTGCCTTTTTATTTTTCTTGAAGTCAGAGACTCAGATTGACGTCGCACAATGGTGCTCTCTGACCGCTTATTAATGAAATAAAGTCACGTCTCTAGTTCACGACGACGTCACGCCAACGTTTCTAACCTGACGAAGGAACGGTACTTTTGTCTAGACATCCTTTTAAACATCGTCTATACTTTCAACTTTCCTTTTGGTTTTCTGGACTTATTTCTACAGTTTGTGTTATAATATGGAGGCCCTAAGGGCACGTGGTGACGGAAAAGAATATGAAATATAAATCTTTCCCCAAGATACCGGGAATAATTCTGTAAAACTAATCACGTCTGAATAGGGCTCGATCGAAATTTGTTGCTTTCTATGGCATTTATTGTAAACTATTTTTTAAAAAAAGAACAATAATGATCTTGCTTCTTCAACACGATGCTTTTCGAAATGGACGTCAGGTAGAAATATACTGTTAAAAGTCCAAAAATCAAGCTCAAAGTGGCACCACAAAAAAAAAAAAAAAAAAAAGTGGTTTTGGCTGCAGGCAGTGCACTAGAAAGTGTACATAATGCGCGGTTTTAAAGCACATCTAGGGCACTTGTGTAGGGAAGAGTGAGCAGTTTGGGACTCGGCCCATGAAGTAAATAAGTTGTGTATTAAAGTCAGACTTACCGACGGGGTTGGCGTTCAGCCATGCCTCACAGTCAGACGCCATGACTTCAAAACGAGGTACAGGCAAAAATAGTTCAATTTACAAAACCCTAAAAAGGAATAATAAACCATTTTTAAAAGCAATATGGACATTTAATTCATTTCGTACTTCAATCAACTGACTAACTTCAGTGAGTTAGCTACATGCCATCACACCTTCTTCAAAATGTTGCTCTGAGATTATAGTTCAGGTTAAACATCCACAGAAAATAAAAAATAAACCTGTTATTTCACTTTAGAAGATAATTTAGTGCTTAAATTCTGCAGCGTCGCTTATGTTTCACTATAACGGACGGGTTTGTTGTGTATACACAAGCTGCAGGAGACCACATCAAACCCGCATCCCAAACCAACACCCACTACAACACCAAGTGCACTAAGTTCAGCGAATACGTCATTACGTCGCAGCCTACGCAGTCCGCCTAGGTAGCGAGAACGCAGGCATTTGGGATACAACCACAAACCAACCTGCGTCAGCTCCATTTAACAAACGGATACAGTTGTTTTCTAGGCAAACGCGTTGTGTACGGTGGATAAACCGCCCTCAGTGCAAATAAAAAGCAAAATACGTGACAAATACACCAAAAAAATCTCACCTCTCTTCGCGTTTCGCTTTTCAAACGCTAACGAAGCCTTTCTGTTTGCAAACGTTTTCCGTTCGCTCTGCCCAGCAACTCAGTGACGCAGGACCGCCCTTTAAGCGTTCATTGGCCAGTTTATTTAAAGTCCGGACGCGACGGCAACCAATAGGAAGTGTAGGTTGCAGGGGGGCGGGCGGAAGGGGGGCTTCTCGTGTTTTCGAAATCGAGAAAATTCGCGTTGAGTCGCAGCGCCACCTGGCGGCCGACATTATGAAGTACAACCACTGCATTACGTCATTGCCTCTGATTTTGTCTCAGCAATGTTTAGTGACCTGTTTATAAAAAAATAACAATAAATAATCGCTTAAAAATGAACAATAATTGCGTTAGAAGGTGGTCTAAACTAAAAGGGAATAATTATTTTTATGTGATGATCTGCTGACCAAAGCAAACTATATTAAATAATAAAAAAAGAATTCATGGCATGTGAGGCAAGCAGAAAAATAGCTACAAAAAATGTAACAAAAATTCTAAAAATAATCTATAATAATAATAATAATAATAATAAATTAGTCTAATATAAAATAATATTTCTATCCTATAATATAGAAGTAAAACAACATAAATTAAATGCATAAATTAGTCAAAGTCAACTTTATTGTCAATTCTGCTATATGTACAGGACACACAGAGGATTGAAATTTCGTTTCCCTCAGACCCATGGTGTGAGAAGCCAACATAACAAGACAAGTAATTAAAAAAAGGTAAAATAAAATACAATATGTACACTATAAAGATTCATGGCACATGTGAGTGTGTAGACATTTACATTTTAGTGCAAAACAGGAGAGAGCAGCAGTTGTGGAAGTGGCTTGTGCATTTGTGGGATCTGGGGTGTGTGTGTGTGTGTGTGTGTGTGTGTGTGTGTGCAGTTACAGTTCAGTGACTCTTGCAAGGGGTGGGTGGGGTCCGCCGCTACGCTGAGTGCTTTCCGGGTTAACTGGGTGTTGTAAATGTCTGTGAGGGAAGGTAATGTGGCACTGATGATTTGTCCTGCTGCGTTCATTATGCGTTGCAGTGTCTCGTGGTTTTGGGCAGCGCTGCTCCAGAGTTGTTGTGCTTTCTTAGCCAGAGATGCAGTGTTGGTGGTCCAGGAGAGGTCCTCTGTTATGTGCACACCCAGAAACTCGGTGCTGCTCACCCTCTCCACAGCAGCACTGTAGAGGATCAGAGGAGGGTGTGTGCTCTCCGAAAGTCGACAACAGTCTCCTTTGTCTTCTCTATGTTTAGAGAGAGATTATTGCTGGTGCACCATATGGCCAGTTGTTGCACCTCATTCCTGTAGTTTGTCTCATCATTGTTGCCGTTGTATCGTCCGCAAACTTTATGAAGAGGTTGGTGCCGTAGGTTGGCGTGCAGTCGTGGGTTAGCAGGGTGAAGAGCTGGGGGCTGAGCACACATCCCTGTGGTGCCCCTGTGTTCAGTGTAATAGTGCTGGATGTGTTGTTTCCACGCCGGTCCAGTTATTATTAATTATATTATTATTATTATTATTATTATTAAATTATTATAAACATATCCATATCTTTAGATGGTTTTATTAATCATAAATGGAATTACAAATTCAAATTAACTTTGACTTTTTCTTTAAAAAAAAAAGTAAAAATCCCTTCAATTAAGAGTAAAATGTAAAAAAAAAAAAAAATTACTGATAAAAAAATACTTGCAGTGTGAAATATTACCGAACATCAAAAAAAAAAAACCCTGATGTCTAAAATTATAGAAAACTTCTACTTATATTTATGTATAAATATATTCTATATTTATTGAACAACTACAAATATTAATATAACTAAAAATACTTACTTTTCTGTACATTTTGTTCTTTGTACACACACACACACACACACACACACACACACACACACACACACACACACAAAGCAACACCACGTGAGTATTTCTCCAAACGTTTATTGAAGAATTTGCATCGAAACATCTGAGTAACATTTTCAAAAAGATGGTGGTGTCTCAAAAGCAGGACACTGATAATAATAGTGTATAAAACGTGCGGAAGAAAAGGTCTTCCACAACCCGTCCCCCTTTACTGCAAGCTACTGGCACACACACTTCACTTGATTCTGTACACAGATTCGCCTCAGACACCAGAAACAACACACATGGTCCGGTTCAAGTAGCACTACTTCTCAAAAAAAGCGTTATACACAGCGAGGACGAAAAAAGGGTTGAGTCCTGGTTTTGTTTTGTTTTTGTTTGTTTTTTTTTTTAAATAAAATATCTTGCATTATTAACATGAGTCATTTCTCATTGACCTGAGGACAAGGACTGTGCGGAGTCCTGATTCGAAAGGCAGTCGTCGTCGTCGTCGTCTTCCAGTTTTCGAGGACATCCAGTGCATCAGAAATAATAACTTCATACTTTCTTTGATTCACAAATCACCTAAAAAAAGGGAAATGCCATCATGCTAACCAGGCCTCAGCCACATTGGCTCCAGATGTATGAGCACATTTCCTTATTATTACTCTGTTCGCTCGGACTCTGTGGTGTGAGCTGTGCTCCAAAATGGCCGACTTCCCCTTAACATTTCCCCGTGGTGTCATTTAGAGCACAGCTCACACCCAGGTGTACGAGCTCACTCAGCGTGAAAAGGCACGCCCTAGTGAACTGACTGCTTCTCTCAAGACACAATCAGCGGATCGCTAACAATTTACACATTCAAGTCAGGCGCTCTTCAGCGGCCCGTGCTTCCCCTGCAGCACTTCAGTGGGCGTCAGTGTCGTTTCCATCCAGCTGGTTCATATGAACTTAGAAACATCAGAAAAATTACTAAACGACTCTTTAATTAAAAACAAAAAAAAAAGTCATTAAGTTTTTAAAAAAAAAAAAAAAGAGGAAAACTTTGCTGTATAGAAGAGAAGATGCAATAAAACGTGATGTATGGCTACATCGGAATACGTGATGACGTAAAAAGCGCGTGCTCCTGTCTTTCCGTCGCTCTTCTTCAGCAGGTGATGGAGACGTGATCATTTTCTGGAGTTTGCTTTAAGCGTGCGGAACGTCGCTCGATGGCGGCGTCTCAATGACGTCATCTCGTCGCTGTTCTTCAGCAGGTGACGGAAACGTGACATTTTCTTTAAGATTGCTTTAAATGTGCAGAACGTTTGCATCATTTAGTAATTTAGCTTGCATCTCTCTCTCTCTCTCTCTCTCTCTCTCTCTCTCTGGCCTGGTCCAGTTCTCCTCCACCTCTCTGAGCGAGTGAGTGAGTGAGTGAGTGAGTGAGTGGTGTTCACACCGCTGAAGTCTCAGGCTGTGTGTCACTTTCACTCTGCGTCAGAACGGAAGTGCAGCAGGCTTTCCTCGGCCAGCTGAGACAGGTACTTCTGCACACACACACACACACACACACACACACACACACACACACACAACCAACAAGAACAAAATTAGAGAAAGGAGACACAACCGGACATCTACACAACTCCCCCTTTACGCCGTTTTTATTCACTGTGGCCCCCCTTGCCTCGCTTTCTGTCACCCCTGGGTTTCTAAACGCGGTACTGCGTTACAGGCAGCACACACGTGACCGCGTGACCATGTGACCAAATCCGAGGTGGTGAGATTACACTGATCCTAACAGTCACTCCGCCCACTTTTTCATCACCACCTGCCGTCCACCAACCGGCTACGGGACGAATCGGCACCATCTAACAGTAACTCTAAATGGATAAAAAAAAAAAAAGGATGGATAAACAGATAAATGGATAGATCAAGTGCTGTGTTATAAGAGGAATAAAACACTTAAATGCGCTTATAGGAATATAATCAACCTCGGGGTGGTGACAGTCGCTCCGCTTCATCACGCCACAGCGCTGCTGATTAATTTCCTATAATAGCGCGACACTGAGCGTATTACTGTATTACTAATCAAATCCCCCCATCTCTCCTGTCTCTCTCTGTCTCTCTCTGTGTCTCTCTCTCTCTGTCTCTCTCTCCTGTCTCTCTCTCTGTCTCTCTCTCTCTGTCTCTCTCTCTCTGTCTCTCTCTCCTGTCTCTCTCTCCTGTCTCTCTCTCTGTCTCTCTCTCCTGTCTCCACAGTGCTGTGAGTGACAGAGCAGCTGTAGCTCTTCACGCTGTGAATGCCTGCAGTGTGTGTGTGTGTGTGTGTGTGTGTGTGTGAGAGAGAGAGATGTGTGTCTGAGAGTGACTAATGGGCAACTCGATCCTGACCACACGCCCGGTCAGCGCCTGCTGCCCTTCACACACTAATGGTTTCTAAAGGCCACATTGTTATGAACACGCATTCTCACACTAATTATTCCATTAGTCCACTCCTCGGTGTGCTATGTGTCTACATGTCTTTGGCTTTCAGTCAGTGAAGACACACTGCAACTCCCTGAGTGACTACAGTCTGAGGAACATGATTGCGAACGTCAGATTATTGGACTTGACGGAATATATGAAGAATTCAGGGAATAACTGTAGCGCATGTTGTTTACACACATTATAAACGTAAAGACGGGAAAGAAATAAAGCTTGGGACTCGTAATTCCCGACCTCCGACTCGGAAAGCCTCCTGAACCACGTGACGTCGAGTCAACATGGCCGCTCACAGCATCGACAGTAAACACAGTAGCACTTCTCTATTTTTAAACGAGTTACACAGTATATACTAGTATATTTGCTTTAGATATATTTTTCTGTCTGAACAGACTGAGATGCGGCGGAGTGACGGACGCACCAGTGACTGACAAGAAGCCGATCCAATCACAAACAAGCATTCCAGACCGCAAGGCAGTTTTCCAAACGGTTTTCCTCAGCCGTAATCCATTATTTACTATATATTATATGTATATATACTACATATATTTCCTCATGGCGTAATCCATTATTTACTATCATGTTCTCCATACGTTCTTAAGTCATCTGTACTAGTAAGAATTGTTTTGTTTTTTTTTAAATCGACTACTGCACCTTTAAACAGTGCATGCCTTAACTCTGTGCTGATCCATAATTTTGTGTAATTATGAATTATGAAAAAAATGCACTTTAGGGATTGTTAATTAGTCATTAGTCAAACATTTTAGTATGATGATAACTCTAAACACAAACGATCACCTTATATATATATATATATTAATATATACTTCGATATAAAAAGGTCTTGCATATTCATGAGTGTATTGTTTTCGTTTTACTCAAACAATTTAGTGTGGTGTCTCTTACGTTATATTTCATATGTATATTCAGGGCTGTCTTTGTCTCAACCCGTGTGTCCTCGTGAGCCGTCCCCTCGAGTCCACTTTTAGCCCGCTGAGCTCGTGTTGTCATAACTAATAACGGCGTGGTGTATTGATGGGGTGGGTAATGAAATCTGTCTCCGGGCCCCAGCTCTCAGTATCTCGGCATGCCATCACTGTTATCAGCCTACTTATCTCACACAGCTGACACAGAGCCACTTGGATGTGTGCGCTTATTTGTGTGCGGTGCAGATGGTTAGTATTAATCAATTGACCTCCGTCTTTAGGAAACTGTCAGCTCTATTTGGCGCCTCCGCGTCTGTGTTTTGGCGGGCTTCGCGGTCTACAAGCAAAGTGGCCGAAGTGTAAGATGGCCGTAAATATGTCTACGATTCTGTGCGATGGGTTTTCCGACCTGCAGGTTGCGGTAGTGAACGGTGCTCCGGCAGTGTGTGGTCTTGGCCATCTCCTCGCTGCTGTAGAACAGGCTGCAGAGTTTGCAGTAGAAACCTGTGCTGGGGACGATGAACTCCACACCTAAAACAACACACACGCACACACAGAGTGAGTGTTTGCTGCGGTCACATCGACACACGTACACAAAGTCGGAGGAGTTATTGTACCACGTGTGTCTTTAGTATTGCTGTGCGTCGCTTTTGTGTACACGAGCACACGTGTTTGGCTTGTCACGTGTGTGTGTGTGTGTGTGTGTGTGTGTGTGGGTGCATGTCAGCTGTGTGATGTTAAACGTGCGTCGTGGGTCCGTCGTGTTCGTAGTCCGTGTCTCTGCCCCTGTTCTGCTATTGGTTGTCTGCTTGTGTTCGACATTACATTGTTACATCGTACTTGCGTCCGTCTCACACACAGATACAGGATTTAAGTGTTTGGTCTATTCATTTATTAAAAGTAAAGCTTTTGGACCAAAAATAGAGTATTATGAGAAAATGGATTTCATATGGAACGAAAAATGACTACCATTGATACGGAATAAGTAATATACAGTAAAATACAGACATTTTGTTGACAAGTATTTTTGATTTATTTATTTATCACTAAAGGTAAGACATTAGAGGTGTGAAACTTAAATGCTGGTTGGAGAGGCGATGACAAAGAGGCCAGACACCAAGTTTAATTTATTTTATATGGCTTCAAATCAGCTCAGGTGCATTTGCCTAAAGCAAACTCACTAGGGCTTATTGTGGAAAAGCTCAAAGGAATTGCCATTGTCAAGTCAAAGCCCAGGACTAGCCGAGATCGAGTCAGGACTGAGTCTTAAGGCAGTCGAGGCCAAGTCAAGGTCATGGCCAGATGAAAGTGAGAGTCAAGGTCGGGACCGGAAACCATCAAATTCTTTTCGAGGCCCTTACGTCAACTAGTTGGCTTCGTTTGTGCGTTGTGCCGATGATAATGTTTTCTAGAAGACTATAATTAGCAAAAAAAATGCCCAAGACTGAGACGAGTCCAGATACAAACGCCAATAACTGGAGTCAAAGTCAGTTCAGTAAAGGTCTCGAAACCGGATCGGAGGGCGGGGTTACCTAGCGGGATGCTGTGTTCGCTGATGATCTTCTCCTGCTCTCGTGACGGTGACGGGGCTTTGATGCCAATCCTCTGCGGTGAACTCGCAGGCTGTGAACTCTGCTGAACTGTGTCTGAAATCAAGGGAAAAAAACCACATTATTCATTTGATCATATTTTGCCAGACCGTTCGGTGAATCTTTGTCTATTTCTGGTTACCAGATGTCATACGCCGCCTTCTTCGGATCAGGTCCGGAGATGACAAACTATTTTGGTGGATGAGAGATTGCTTGATTTGCTATTTCGTGTTTGAGCCAGAGGACACGGAAGAGGAACTGCTGTTTACAGGCAGGAGGCGAGGAGAGCTCAGATTTACACCTCGGTTTTAGATTTAATAATAATAATAATAATAATAATAATAATAATAATAATAATGCGCATGTCTTCCTAAAATAAACGGAGCCGGTAACTAAAGTACACGGTGCATGACTGGCAGAATCTATTTAAAAAAATGATAAAGTTACGAGCCAAAAGTTAAAGTTAGCTAGCTATATACAGAAACGTTAGCTAGCTACTTTAGCTCAGTTAGACCCGTGTGAGGCTCAGAGGACAATGAACTTGTCTTATCAGTTTTGTTTTAAATACAGATGGAAATGGAGATTCTCGATTTGTTTTTTTTTTTTTTTTGGTGTTTAATATAAGTATAACTCTAATAATCTCTTACTCAGTCCTACGGTTTAAAGTGCCAGCTGTATACTCATCTACAATCTGATTTATTGGTGTGTGTGTGTGTGTGTGTGTGTGTGTGTGTGTGTGTGTGTGTATACCTCTTTTCTGGTTCTCCTCTACATGCTCCGTCTCCTTCTTTTCAGCCTCACTCGTCCTCCCCGTCTCACCACCCGCGTGTGTGTCCGTGACCTTTTCCGTCTCGCACGCACTCTCGGGCGCGTTGTGTGTTGTGCTGGTGTGCGTCTCGACGGTGTGTGTCGTCGTGTGTGTCGGAGATACGCACGGCTCTGCTGCCTCCTCCAGCGCACTTTTAATGTCTTGATTGGTGAAGTGGCAGATGTGAGAGGGCGGAGCTTCAGCGCACTCCGGCTGATTAGACCTCGACGTTTCTTCCGTTACGGCGTCTGGAGCCGACGCCGACTCCTGTTTCTCCTCCTTTGCCGGCGTGCGCTCTCCTTCCTGTGCCTCCTCTTCCTCACGCTCCTCCTCTTCCTGCTCCTCGCGTTCCTCCTCCTGCAGCCCGGGGAGATCAGGCTCGACAATGGAGTCGTCTTCTTCTCCCACCTCGTCCACTGTCACCAGCTCCTCCATGCTCTTAGGGTACCAGCACTCGCCCTCCGTGTCATCCCCGCTTCCACACTCCTCCACCTGCGGATGACGGATAGAAAATAATAACAGCGTTACTGACAGTTCTACAGTAAATTCAGAGGTTTAACATTGCACCAGTTTTTCTTATTTTGCCACAAAAATAGGCCTTCTGGACTAAAGCCGTCAGTGTAGCTGCACCTATAAACACAGCTGTTGATTCATTGTCCATAACAGCAGACTTTTTTTTTTCTGACAACAGGAAAAAGAGAGGCTAGTGAGGGAACAGCTGTTTATAGCTGCTATAATGTAACTCAGAACAGGAACAGGAACTAACCGGCTCCGTGGATATTCCGCACCGCTAGAATGGAATTACAAAACGGATAAATAAGAGGAATAAATCACTTCCGGACGCGATTCTTAATTATCTTCACATCGAGTTTATGGGTCAAGTGCTGGAACGTAAGATAGAGAGAGAACGGTATGCGAACATTTTGCATCGATGTACGAATCTGATAGTGCTGGCTCTCATTAAGGGCTCTCGTTACGTACTCTGTGTAACACAGCTGCCACGTTGTGTCTGTTATGTCATGTCTGCGGTGGAGTTACCTCACTCTCTCGGTCACGCTCGCCCTCGCTGGGCTCTGTCGGTTTGCTGCTGTGTGGAGATGATGATCTGTCTTTGGCTCGGTGCTCTGTAGATTCTTTCTGCGGACCACACACACACACACACACACACATACACAAACCACCCACTCAGTACACTGTCAGTGTTTTACACTAGTTTTAGTTTGACTATCCACTGGTCTGGGATTTTCAACCGTGTACAAGCAAACTCAGTGTTAAACCTGTTCAGTTAAAGCACAGAGCAGATCTGTGTAGGAAACAGGGGCTTCTCAAACCTTTTACAATTCCCTTTAAACTGTAAACAAAGTGTGAACCCCCTCAGATTTATTTCTGACAAACGGTTCAGCTACATCGTGTACCTGACTGTTAGCCTCTCTCTCCTCCCTCTCGTGCCTCCTGCTCGTCCTCCTGCCTCGTCCGTCCTCCGTTAGCTCGGGTTCTGAATGTCTGCTCCTGTGATGATCCCCGCTTGCGTCTCTCCTCTTGAACTTCGCCTCGTGTCTCTGGTGCTGGGACACGCGCAGCAGCTTTTCCTTCTTATAGAAATCGTCGGCGGGATGGTGGGAGGAGAAATAGCGGTCCCTGCTGCGCTCGTCCGCTGGTTTGAGGTAGGGCTTCCTGCGCTCGTTGGGCCTGTCGTCCTCGCCGTTCCGCCACTCGTCCCTGTCACGCGGCGTCCAGTCCCACGACCCTCGCCGCGGGCCGATGCCGTTCATCCAAGGCGCCGCCTGGGGGCTGTGGGTGGAGCTGCAGGAGGTGAAGCTGGGGCTGTGTGAGGGCGGAGTCAGGGAGCGAGTGACGGGGCTGCGCGAGCGTGTCCGTTCCGGTGGATACCTATAAAACAAAAAACGCTTGGTAAAACATTTCCGAAGGTTATACAGATAACGAGCAAGAAGACATACGAGGTCACTGGCCATCTTGTCAATCCATTTCTGGTACATGGGCTTCTCCTCATCCAAGGTGATTGGAGAGATAGTGTGCGAAATAAATTTTGGAATGTACTGTATCAACATCTCAAGCAGGTTCATGAAGATTTAATCATGGAAGATTTTTACTGCTTGTAAGCTACGGGCTTCCCCGAAAGCAAGAGCTAGACTTTAGTTTTTAATGCAGTAACACAAAATGTTAGATGAT
>CM040999.1:16501827-16514947 GCA_022985145.1 Pangasius djambal | reverse complement strand
GGACGACCAGGCAACGTTTTTTCAACCGTTTCCTGTCGACTTTGGGTGATTGGCACACTGTAGCCTCGGATTCCTGTTTTTTGGCTGAGGATGTGGTCTGCTGCTGTTGTAGCCCATCCACCACAAGGTTTGATGTGTTGAGATGCTTTTCTGCTCACCACAGTTGCAAAGAGTGATTATTTGAGTTACCGTAGCCTTTCTGTCAGCTTGAACCGCCGCTCACTGGAATTTTTCTTCTTCGTACTATTCTGCGTAAACACTAGTGCGTGCGAATCCCAGGAGTTTCTGAAATACTCCAATGACACACGATTGGCTGACTGGATAACTGAACTGGACCACGAATGAGCGAGGGTTCAGGCATTCCTATTAAAGTGGTGTGTGTATATCACTATAAATAAGATTGATGATATTTTTATTTAATGTCTACTTATTTAAAAAAAAATGAGAAAAAATAATTTTATAATATCTATAATAATAAATTCTGACAATTAAAAATCGAATAATAAATTTGAATAAACCAAACAATAATACGGTTTTTAAAGATTCAGTACGAGCATCGAATCGACTGTGTGCGATATCTCAGAAGAGTACAGAATTTAGCGTGATATTGATATTAAAGCATCATACTGCCCAGCTCTACAAGCGAGTTCTGAAAATGATCCTCTACCCTCATCCCACAAATGTAACAAATCAGAAACTCAGATCTCACAGGTGTCATGATATGTTTTCACAAATGCTCCAAACAAATGTGATCTGTGCATTAGCCCCTGCTCGAGATACTTCAGCTCCCCCAAAGCACATTCTATAAAATCCTCCTGGCGCGCTCGCCGTGTTCATGGGGTGTTAAATTGGCTGCGGACCCAGCAGCAGTCTTTCCTGTTTGTTTATCCTGACGGCTATCCGAGCGTGTCCTCGACCGAGTGCGCCGAATCCGAGCTCTCCCTCGGGACTGAAAGGCAACTCCTGACCTCCCGAATGCTTCCAGACCTCCCGAAGCAAAGGCTACACGCTAATGGCTAACGCTCGCTTCTGAATAAAGAACACTGTACATCGCTGGCTACACGTGAAGAGTGATTTGTCTTCATCTGAGGAACGTAAAATGAAACCATGTATCGCTGTATCCAAAAACACGGCTAAAATTAGACTAAATGAAATCAAGTAAAATAATTGCGGACATTTTTGAAATAATATATTACAGAATTATTATTTAAAAAATATTCTAAAAAGCATTTTGAAAAAAATATGATAATTGACATAAATTAATACAATTAAGATCGACAATTTAAATAATTAAATAAAATATCTATAATTATAGCGATAACTATTCAATATTTTACGGGTACTTCCAATATTTCAAATAGCTGCTAATATAAGTACGTGAGGGCTGTGTGCAGATGACCGACAAAACAAAACGCTTGTAATTCTAAATTAATTAATTAATTAATACAGAACACTGGAGAATTTGATGAACCATCCGTGAGAGGAGTCGGTGTTGTGGAACTTTCAAAAAACAAATTCTCACTTACGTCGTTACCTTCCCATAAAACCAGGAAAAAAAAAAAAAAAAAAAGACTGTCAGCACTGAAACTGGAGACTCCTTCCTTCTGTAAATATACATTTTCTTTGTTAAACAATATGTTTTTCAAACCGTTTATTATTAGCCTTAGATGCAGATCCCGGTATGAGCTGTTACTACTGAAACGATAACGTATTACAGCAATACAGCATTACATACCGTACAAGCACCAGAAAGACGTGATTTGACCTCGGCGTTTGTAAAATTTTCAGAAAACAGCTACAGATTAACGCATACTCTTACACATAGGGGTTTCATTATCTCAATACTGAAAGTTTTGACGTTTCATCCAGCAAATTTCAGCAGAAATTACATCTACGTTCAACCAAACTGACATAAAAAAAATGTGCAATACCGTTCGGTTTAATATAGCTATTTCTGAGTCAGATGAAACAATACCTAAATCTCAATAAATAACGAACTTATGGTATAACGTTAAACTTACTAAGACCACATCATGAGCGTGATTTTTTCCCCCCTCAATGTACTCTAAGATCTAAAATGCACAAGTGTTCAAGCACTTTTTGTAAATCGAAAAAAAAAAAACCTGTTCCTGAACAATATATTTTAAATTCAGCTTGAAATGTAACAATACACAAATATTATACTCGACGTTTGTAAAGTCTGCTAGCCGGCTTTTAGAGCAAATTCAGTGCAGCGTTTCAAGCCGCGACGTCTGTAAGACATCGTAAGACTAGAAAGTGCTCCAGACCACGAAACGTGGAGAAACATCAAGCGTTTTGCTCTCTTTTGTCAGCGCAGAACCCGAACGAGGATTTTCACTGGCCGTGACTGTCTGCCTTGCGATGATTGGTTAGTAGAGTATGAGAAGAGAAGGTTATATGATATAATTAACACATAGCTGAAGAACCAGGGCCTGAGCACATAAGTAGCTCATCGGTTGGCTGGGGAAAAGGGCGGGGAAAGTCGTTTGATATTTATTGGTTGCTTGACTGATTGACAGGTGAGAAGTGTTTGTTCAGTGGATAAATTAAAAAATGCAAATTCCAGTTTTCTTTGTCACATGCATAACCATACACATTGGTGAAATTGCCTGATTGGTTGGATTCTGGGTCCAATGGCAAGTTGCGTAATGACGTCTGCCACCTCATTACTGCTACACGATTGCCAATTATCGTAAAGCTGAAATCACAAAACTGATTTATTTGGCTTACTTGATAAGAGAAAGACTACAACCAGCACACGCATGTCTCAGTAAGGTTAGGTGATCCGAGTCCTGCGCCACTGGAAGGTAAATTTAGCCTGACCGCTTGCAGTCAGCTATGAGGCCGGACAGACTGAGCCACTCGCTGGAATGTGAGATTGTTAAAGCCATGGATTTTATTGACAGCATCAAAGGTTTCTTCTCTCGTAAAACCAGGAAGCTGGCCAGATAGCAAGACACACTGAACGCTCATTAAAACATGTGCATGTGTCACTGCTGTGGTAGAAAGTAAGTAAGTTTGCTATGCGCTCACGTTTGATACACGTTTAATACACTGCAGAAAACTTGCGCCCGTTCGAGAGAAGGCTAAAGACCCGCAGCCCGGTGCACCAGCACAACGTGACGTCTACTGTAGCCTAGCCGAGAGATACCGCTGGGCTCTTAAGCTCTTAACTACATGCTTGGGATTCTGCCTCGCTTGGATTAACGTAAATAAATCTTGTAAATAAATGACCCGTCCTGTGCTATGATAGCACTCTTACGCTCTTTATCTTCCTCCGACCCTAAAATATTATAAAGGCTATAACAAAACATGCCAAAATGCTTCCAAAATACCACACGGAGTTAGAGGAACATCATTTTCAGTTGATGTACCCAGAAACCATTGGGGTAATTAGATATTAAATAATTTCTCAGATGATCTTAGGCTGATAAATGCCCAACAGCTGTGTCCGTAGTTCCCATGCTGGGTGCAGCTGTGAAATGTGCGTGGCGCACAAACAGTGGGAAAAAGCAGGCAAATTTATTTAAGTACAATGTTTATGTGAGGCGGCCTGGGAAATTCAATTTCCGAATTCAACTCTAGCAAACAGGAAAAAAAATAAATAAATAAATTGGTGGTGCCTCGATATGATACGCTGTCAATACCTCGTTTTCTGAATATGTGCCTTAGGTTTCCAACATCATTAATGGAAACGTAATAATGACACGTTGCTTGTGTGAACTATTCAGACTCTTAGCAGTGTATAATGAAACAAAATTAAACACGGCTAATTGGTGCCCGGGGTTGCCAGGTCTCAGCAAAATTTCCACTACAACTACGTCTCAAAAACTGCATAAAAGACCTGAAACAATCCCCCAAAAAATTTAGAAAAGTTTGTCAAACAGAGGCACTCTTTATTTATTTATTTATTTAATTTTATTTTTATTATTATTATTTTTTTTTTTTTACATTTTTAAGTCTGTGCATTGGAAACAAGTTCACCGTGGTGTGCTCACATTTTTGTTTCATTTATTCAAAACTCAAAATGGCCTTTTATGAAAAATACAGGCTATTATTATTATTATTATTATTATTATTATTATTATTAAAAATAGGCGGTCAGAAAAGCCTATCAGGTTGAAGACAATCAATAAAGGCAATTTGCGACTTTCTTTATTACATATTAAATTCAAAGGAAATTATTGTTGCTGTTATTATTATTAAATGCAATTTCCTCCCTTTTCACTTTCGGGGTAATCCGATTTTAAAAGGCTAGAACTTCTGGTTGAGAAACAGTTTGATGACCTAAAGCTCTTAACTAGCTATTAACTACAACACAACAAAATTGTCCAAATAAATCTATTCCTATTCCATTAAAAATCAGAGACCTCTGCCTCTGCCATTTCGATCTCATGACCTATGACGTATTACTAGAGTTATCTCTCAAAACGCATCTGTCCGATGCTATAAAAAGACCACAGACAAATAAAACGAAACTGTGTGTGGAATTAGATCTGTTTGGCACGAGTTAAACCTGCGAGAGCAGTTGTCCTGAAAGTATTCCCACCCTCGGATCACCTCAGAGACAAAACAACAACTGCTCTGTCGCATTACTGATAACCAGAAGAAATCAACCCTGAATCAATAGCTCAGCAATCGAAATCAGAAATTAGAAAAAAAAAAAAATTTCCAAGCTGGCTCTGTATTGGTAAAAACACAAAAATACTTAATGCTAGCCACAAACTGTTAATGCAGTTGATCTGTCTCTAACTTGCAGTGCCAGATAATCTCTTCCATGATTATCCGTAATTGCTCTCAGGCCTTCATAATAAGCAGACTGTAATTTGTCAGTCACCAAAGCAGCAATATTCCCTCTGCCATTTGTTCTCTGAGCATGTGAGATACGTGGAGGGTGGGTTGTGCTAAAGCTAACTAGCTCGGTTATAATCAGATTAAAGGTGACACTTCCTCACTTCACACAGGGAAATGAGATTCATCATCACAGCATGGGGTGAAAGTGATCTTCGTTCCAAAAGCAAGTACTCAATATAGCATCAACAGCTTTGAAACCTCGCCTTGATAGGACGAGGCAAACTCCAAATATATACTAGATCACTTGTACTGGCTTTCATTAATTCGCTTTGATTAAATAACCTTGTATAAAGTGAGCATATCTCAGACAATTATGGCTGACCTTTGTCCCCGGTTGGTGTGAGGTAAATCCCGCCCCCGAGAGAGGAAATGACTTCATAGATGCAGTTGGTAAAAAAGAGGTGCCTCCAGTCGAAACATCTGCAGAACAAAATAAACAAAGGTCACAACCAAGAAATGTTTTGATGTATGTAGCGCTAGTTAAAAGATCCCAGAATTCAAGGTCAACGCTGGAAATCCCGGTCGCATGGGTCATAAAAAGTTCCGCTATGTTTTCAAATAATCCTTCAATAACATTACATTCTCCCTCCACTACTCACCTAATTATACGACTTCCTTCTACTTTATCCTCCTCGCCACTCACATATTGTGTGTTTTACACCTATAAGCTCAGAACTTTCAGAACTCATTGAGTCTAAAACTCGCTTCCTAGGACGCCGTGTCCGCCATTGCTAAAACAACTCTGCCCACTGTTATTAATAAACGTCGTCCTGCAAGCAATCCTGCGGGCCACGTGCTCTGGGTGCAACCCGAATGACTGCTCCTAAAAATAGACCCTTGCTTCAAAATCACACCTCATATCTCTCAGCTCCACCTCTCGCATTATCAAACATACTGCGCGAGAGCGAAACTCCATGATTCAGCTTACCTTGGCCAGCGGTGGAGGAGTATGCCATGGTGTTGCTACTCAACGTTGAGCCTAGGCATCCTTCCGAGGTGACGGGAAAGTGCAGGGCTCCAAGTGCAGGGCTGTAAGGGGGACAGCACTGCTTTTAGACCCCAAATCCCACAGCGGTCTGCCTGGCTTTATCTCATGACCCGGATCAGATGTAGGTCATTACTTCTGTAAACATAGCGTCACACTCCTACCTAATACCTCGACCTTTTTAATGGGGTTATTTAATAAAGAGACTGATTGAAGCGAGACTCTTGCGGTTACTAATTCCTCACTGGCATTAAAATGCATTCCCTTTAATTTCATGCACGAGCTGTAAATTTATCCTACGCCTACACCAGATTAGCAAAAAAAATCTTTCATGTCTCAGCAACAGCACTCAATACATTCTTCTAATATTCTTCTAATTCTTCTAATAGCCACCTCAAGTTTCAACTCTCAACCTGTCGACACAAATTAAAGGTACTCTGAATTTCAGTCTTGTTACTCACCCATCGGTGTACAGCGAGCAATTCTGTATATGCAACTTGCCCTTCACGTGCTGGTCCCAATCCTGAAAAGGCGACACACACACACACAGTCCATCAGTCAGCAATGAGTTTCCCTGGATCCTCTGTGTGTGAGATTCCACAGTTGGGCCAATTAAAGAGCATAGAGAACTGAGTCAGGGACAGCAAGAATGCTGAATGAAGGAGTGAAATGAAAGCAGTACTGCTAAACAGCGCTGCACATCCTGCCCCCAAAGCCTGCCTCCAGTCTTTTCAAGCCAGCTGCTATCTCGGCTTTCACACTAACCTGAGAACAATTGATGCTGTGATTAAGCATGCAGCAGAAGGTCATCTATGTTTCAGTGGCAGCTGTTATCCATCACATTTTCTATGATATAAAGTTTATATTCAGTGTTGGTAAAGTTTTATAAGGAAGGTCTGAAACCATTCTTTAATCTTGTAAAAAGGTTCTCAAGAGCAAGAGGAGTAAGCAAGACTATCACATGCTGGCCCCATTTCCTTGACGCCACCCCCCTGTTAAGCACTTGGTCAGTGTCACTCACCTTCAAGTTGTAAACCTTCTTTTCACAAATGGTGCACTGGTGGGGTAGGTGTGATGGTGTGATGCCATGATAGTCGTTCATCTGATGCGCTTGTAGTGTCATGCCCATCCCCTCCTCTCCCTTCTGTTTCTGTGGGTATCCCACAAAACCCTGCTGACCACCAGCAGTGCTGAAACCAAGGCCTCCTGCTGGGTTGAACTTGGGGTCACCAGTGGGCTCCTCAGGATTGTACAGTTCTGTTCGTGGACCAATAAATCCATGTGTGGATGGTGCCCATGTACTGCCCCCGACACCCATTCCTACATCCTGTTTACCTGAGATGGGAAAGCTGGTTGGGTTTTTCCATTGCTCTGTATGGCCAGAGTCCTGGATTTGACTCTCAGAAGAGTAGAAGTCTCTCTGGTAGTTGTTTTGGCTGATGGTTTTGGGACCACCAGTGCCCCCATACTGTCCTCCTTCACCTGCTTTACTGGCCCCTGCTATGGTTCCTCCCAGAAACCCTGCCTGAAATTTGCTGGCTTTATTCCCACATTCCCCATGTGGGTTGGCATTCTGGTTCATGTTTCCACCTCCTCCATAGTGATTCATTCGGATCCCAGCATGGTTCTGGGTGAACGCACCCCCTACCAGGGTGCCTAGGGGGGTGGTAGGAGGGGGAAACGTTATGGGTGCAGAAGGAAAGCCTGTTGCTGGAGCCTGGGGCATGCTGGAGCCCCTAAGCTGGTTAAATAGTGGCTGGGACATGGCCACATTGGAGAGGACTTGATTGAGGACTGTTGCAGCAGCAGCAGTGTTGCTGCTCTGGGCGAGTTTGAGGCGCTGCAGGGTGAGCTGAGCCTGGAGCTGGGCCAACTGCAAACTGGCCGGAGTAAGCAGCAGATTTTGACCAGCCCCACTTAGGGCTCCACCAGCAGGAAGCACCTTCTTATCAAACTTATCTCCCGAACCAGTACTGTAAGGAGAGTCAGGACTAGAAGTCAGTTAAGTGTTCAAAGAACATCTGATTGAGCAAACAAAAGTAACATGAAACATCAAAATGGTATAGTGGTCAAGATGTTCCTTAGATAATTTTGGGTTCATCTCTGTTTTACTACTACATGTCACTCCACAAGGCACCAGTACAGGGAATGCTTGTAATGTACTTTATGTATTTTTATGGAGATTGGGAATGTGACATTGTGTTGCCGTTACGTGTTGCCGTTACGGGATTTAAAAAAAAAAAAAAGTTACAAGGTGTTTAAAACATTTAACTGATCTAGATAAAAGGAAATTACAGGAATTTTTAAAAGAGGTACTGCTTCTGTATCATTAGACCACTTATTGCAAGTTATTGTAATACTGTTTTATTGTTTTACAGCAGAGCTCTGGTTTACGGTAAAATACCAGAAAACACAGTGCATAGTTGGATATTTTAATGTCATATGCATAAATAAGGATGCTAAAGATTCTCTTTGTGTCAACATCTGAAAATTAGTGGAACACTTTTGTGGGCTTAAATTTAGCAACTATTTTAGGTCAAACAGCAGTGAAATTTGTATTTTAGTACAAGCTAATTGAACGGTAGAGGTGGCTGAATCAGTGCAAGGTACAGTAGCTGAGCAAAGCTCTGCTGCCCTAAAATCACTGGACATTTTACAACAAAAGTGTAATTTTCTCAGAATGTCATGTTTTTTTGCATCCTTTTTGCATGAACCCATCAGTCATGACCAAACCAAAATACGGTTTGCACACAATATTTACATGGAGCAAATAAGAACAAGTAAGCAGAAACATCAGTATGGATAATCAGTCCCACAATGCAACACTATGTGATTTTGATTCACAAGTCCTTAGGACCTGCATTATTTCTGAACTGATATTAATATTAATATTGTTAATTTTGTGTGCATTGAATCAAATGACCATAAACACAAGATGCAGCCCATCTAAGTACGCTTCGGGATGAGATTGTGGCCACTCTGGCTTGCGTCCTGATCTCCTGTCACTGCCTGTTTCTCTCATACTGATTAATGTGTTTACAAGCTAACTAAATTTAGCATGCAGTAACAATAATCAAAGCTTGTACAGTATCCTGATCATTCCTCCCTTCTCATCATGCATATTAGGTTACATTCAGATAAAGACAAAATCCCTAAACAGGCAACAGCATGAACCGATGCCAGTTTTTAGGTTATTCGGATTGAATCAAGGTCCCTTAAATAGCCAGTGACACAACTAGGCATCAGGATTAATTTCCTTCCAAAAGCAAAACCTGATCTGCCAAGTAGAACGAGGTGTTCACATGTCTTGTCAGGGAACAAGATTGCAGTCTACATGTCTCTCTCTCTTTTTTTTTTTTTTGAAATTGGAATTTGTGCAGCTGAACCTTACAGGAGGATTATCACCTTGGCACCGAGGTGTTGGAGGCGTCTAGAGTTTTGATTTGGACTTACAGGACTGTTTCCAGATCGTAAAAACCGATGCTAGACAAGCCGCTAGTCAACCGCTGCTTGATACAGAGATTGAAGCTGATAATATAGTGATCTAAACGTGGCTCTGTTGTTTCAAAAGTTCAACCTATTGTCACTGAAAGTCTAAAAATGTATCATGACAAAACTGTTTAGGCATACGGAAAGCGCGGTGATCCGGTGCTGAAGAAGACGAGCATGATGGATGAGCTGCAGGAATGTGAAAGGACACTCTGACTTATTTATACTGGGCTGCAATAATTACAATCTATCAGTGACACCTCACTGGAGGAGGAGCTGACCGAGGTTTGCAGAAAGCCAGACTTCATATCGATTTATTTCGTAAATCTTGACAAACAATTTCCGTCTAACGGGAGTCACTGAATAAAAGGCACAAAAGTAGTAACAAATAGCAATCATATAGAGCACTAAATCAGGTCAGAGCAAAAGCCTGAATTAAGAGAGGAGTCATTATTTAGGGTCTGACGTAGCATTCAGAAATGCGATTTTCCGGGTAAAGCATGCCCGTAAGTCCGTGCAGCTGTTGTGCTTTAGGACAGCTGTCTCAGATAGAGATCTGCTGGTGGCTGCAGAAGGTCCTGCTTTATGTCTTACAAGCAGTAAAACATCAATATGAATGACAGTAACATACCTACGCCCTTTCAGATTGCTTCGAATTAAGGTCACACAAGTCAGATGTGCAAACCTGCAGCTATCCGATTCCGATGTGTTAGCACGCAGGGACAGATTAACAGGTCCGTGTCAATGATAATCCCAAAATCGTTAGGCGTTTGTAGCATTCCTGTTTTCATTTATGTTATAATTCAGCTTGTCATGTCACCGAGAAAGCTGCAGCTTCACAAAGCACTGGCACTGGAGACTCCTTCCATGAAAGTTAAATAAACTTGTAAAAAAAAAAAAATGACACGTTTTCTTATCCGGTTAAACCAACACCTCCTGAGAATTCGAGAAAACAGTACTGTGGTTTGTGGTAATTTGTTGTATTGTGTATTTTATTTACCAGCTTCATCCTTCTCAAAAGGCATTCATTTTTTTGGTGAGTCTAGGTTTGATATCGAAGCCCCCCCCCCCGTACGGAAATAACACCGATTTTACACACGTCTGATTAAATCTTGCCCGGAGGTTCTGCGTGCCAGCGCATTTGATAAATGAGATAAAAACAGATGTTTCTTTGTGCTCATTCGGAAGCGGACGGAATTCCCGTTCTTTAATGTATGAATGTATGAATCATTGTAAGCTGTCAAGAAGACTTTGCCCATGAAACGCTTTAACTTTTCACACGTACAGTTTGTTCTTAAGCGCTAAAGTAGATGATATAAGTTATGCTCGTCTGTTCTTTTAAGGAGAAATGACTCAATCGCTGATATCTCAACACTCCATTTTAAATATCTTAGCTAACTGATCAGGATTGTTTTTAAGCAAAGGACTCAACTCTCTTAAATCAATGTCATTTCTAGAAATTCTTTGTTTTTCTTTTTTTTTTTTTTGGGGAAACAACCGGGTGAAGTGTCATGCCAATGTGCTTGATTACAAACTCATTTCAGAATAAAAATAGTTTTTTGCATATTTTTGTAACGTCATAAAGATTTAGATGCTAAGGTCATTACTCAACTACACTACAGATTAACGATATAGCAACTTGGAATCAAGTTTAAAGGACTAAAGGGGAATATGCAAAAATATGCCACATCACTGATATATCATTCACACTCTTCCATCACCTCTCGTTCAACATTCTTTATATTTTTACACCTCATTATAGATGAAATCTTCTCATCATAGGTGTGTTCCAAGACGGGAAAACCTGGCTAGGCTAACTAAAAACATTACGCCATCCAGCCTTAACGTTACGCAGATCTAATTCTGGCTCGACGCTCAATGTGTGAAGTAGAAGCAGCAGTCCTGCGTGCAACCGATACCGCTCTGTTATCACAAATAGAGTATGATTCTGTCTGGTCAACATACCAGCCTGAACATCAGCGTGCCTAAAATTACCACGCTGTTCTCCACAGAGCTCCAGCGGACACTTGTTACTTTTCAGCCAATCGAACCCAGAAGGATTTTAGGAATTTTCTGCGACCACAAGCCTGGACTGTCCTGCATTTTTTTTTTTTTTCATTCCAGATTTATCATTTAGAATTTGATGTCAGTAACATAGGAGCGTAACTTACACACTTACAACATAATGTCTTTTTCGTAATGTTTGTTTTTTCGAGGCTGACTTACTCCATATTGTCAGGGAACTAGTGGAGGTGGATGGATGGAGAAATTTGCCCAGTTTTATTGCTGAAATCCTGCTGCAGCGTGTCAGGGTAGCGAAAACGACTCAAATGCCACGTACACTCGGACTAACGTTTTATAATAGTAGTACGCAAAATCTGTCTCCGTAGTCTGAGTGATATTCGTGATATTAATTTGTAAAATGAATAAATAAATATAATGAAAGTTAATGAACTGACCTCTAGTTTGCCGACCTGGTGTCAAACCTGGAAATATTTCCAGTAGAAATTAAAATCGAACGCCTTCATTCACAAGAATTAGTACAAACGGAAAAAAACTGAGAATAAATTTTAATGAAACTGATACGTTTGCCCGCGTTTTGCCTTGTCCTCACTAACTGAGCTCATCTCTTCTAACTTTTCCGTAGAATTTAATTCCCGCCGAGTTCGTACAGCTTTATAAGAAACCATCCTGAGTAAGAGAATATCCAAGAAAGCACCCCATCGACCTTATGATTCAACCATTTTGTGCCTGTGTGCTGGAAATAATTCTCAAATAACGTGTTATATAGTAACTTTAATATCATCTGCCTCTGACACGTCATCACGAGCTCAAAATTTAATATAGTTTAATTTTATAGAATACAGAAGGTGAAAATACATTTACACTGAACTACAGACTGCCAGTCTTAAAAAAAAAAAAAAAAAAAAGTAACCTATAAAACGAAATTTGTGACTTTTTATTTTATTGGAATAAACCTAGATATCAGCACATATTTGTGTTAGAGTTAATACTAACAATCACGGCTTACAGTAACTCACAATCTGACAGTAAAGCGCTCATTTAGAGTTTTGTTATAATCTCAGAGAGGGCGATTTCGAAGTTTGTTTAATTTCTTTTGCTTATTTAAGCACCAGTATTGGCCAAACTGTAATAAAGGCAGGTGTTAATGATCTGAGATGTAACATATTGCACTACGGTGGCAAATTTGCTTTTTCCTTTTCGAAATGAATGAGGAGTAACGTCCTAACGTGAGATTAATTGTAAACGTATTTCTTTTAAAGGCAATGTTTTATAGTACCATTAACATCGTCAGGCTTAATCCATCATCAATGGATAGGACAAATTCACTGCATTAGCATCTTAAATTAGCGTCTTTCCATAACTGTACCAATTTGGACGTTATAACAGGCCCTTGTGCCTGGAATTCACGTCTCGGTTAAAATAATTTTTCGCTGCATTCTGTTAAAGCGGCCATTTAGTGAAAGCGGCCATTTTGTCATCATGTTTTTCACGCAAGCAGAAAACACATAGAAAGACCAGATTGTGGTTGTGATATTCATTCAAAAAAATAAATAAATAAATAAACTAAAATAAGGCATAAATAATTAGAGTAAGTCTCGGGTTCTACTAATAAGATCAATTCAGTGATGCCGGACTTGATACTTAGAAATCTATCTAGAACCTGTATACAGGTTTGTGTTTCTTCACTGTAATAAATTAGCAACTGAATCCACTTCCTTCAACGCTTAACGCTGAAACAACAAACAG
>CM040999.1:16480272-16497772 GCA_022985145.1 Pangasius djambal | reverse complement strand
ATGACAAGCAGAAGCACTGACAACGTGAGCGGTGGCTCACACACAAGCAAGAACAAATTCATACTCGGAGGATCAGTCACTGCAGGCACAAGATACGACACGACCACGTCCCACTCCGACTGACGTGCAGTCAAACGGCTGTGCAAAGTTCATTCATTCTACAGGAAGCACGTTATCCTGGTCAGGGTCGCAGCCTTTCCTGGGAATGCTGGGCGGGAGGCGGGAATACACTCTGGATGGGACATCATGGCACCATGCACACACACACACACACACACACTTATTCTCACATACAGGCATTTTTGTGTAGCCAGTCCACCTCACCAGCATGTTTCTGGTAGGTGGAAGGAAACCGGAGAACACACGCAGACGTGTGGAGAACATGCGAAACGCCACACACACAGTAACCCGAGCTCAGGGACGAACCCCGGACGCTACTTTGTCTACGGTTTGCGTGCTTATTTTTGCACCGGAGCCACAAGACTAGTGTAGCTAACCTAGTAACGGAAGCATGAATTATGAATTACTATAACTTCACCTTTACATTTTAGACCACGCCTCCTGAGCCTAACTGTGCTAAGTGATTTTTTTTTTTTTTTTTTTTAGCTTTGTGACATCCTTTGGTCTGTTTTTACAGATAACAGATACAGAGTGTCATACCTCTGCATTACAATCCCATTAATAACACATAAAGGTACTAGTTTAATGTTTTTTTTTCCATCACATTCCTGAAGGTTTCCATTAGGGATTTTCTGGTTACTGAGGGTTAAATATCGCTAGAATCAAACAAGGCTTTCTTTAATGGGTGGATGATTACCATCAGAGGGACATTAGATCATCAGGAACCGTTAGGACTCCCATTACATTACGTTATATTAAATGAAATAAGTTGCATTGCCACATTAGAAATGGCTTTACAGCACAGAGTCAGTCTGAAGTATTCAACTTCAGATACAACTTGGGTAAAAAGTCTAAAACTCTGGTCTAACTTGTCCTTTAATTTCATTAGGTTATATATTCATATATTATAGCTTTTGAACACCGCGCTCAGTATTAACAGTTTGCGTTAAACTTCAAGAAATAGAATCGATTCAGTACTGCAGAATTAGAAAATTTGTGTAAGGAAAAAAAAAATGATCTAAATACAAAAATTCAGGGCCTTACTGACTTATTTAATTGTTTGACCCCTTATTTTATTGCTAACATTGGATAAACTGTAATAAAACATTGTAATAAAACAATCACTGAAATACCAGTATATTTAGATACAGTAATATATTAGCTAAAGACCCACAACCCAATTATTCTTTTTTTCACGCTTAAGTGTAGAGTGTAGCAAGAGCTCTCTCTCAAATCGAAATTTCACATTTATATCAGCATGACGACCGAAAGTCCTTCCCGCTTGTCGTCGATTCCTGATCCACGGCGGCCATTAAACACACATCGGGCTTACGGTAAATGTTTAACAGCTGGTTTAAACATTTCACAATCGAAACGCACGCTATACACTCTATTATATACAAATGTTGAAACGTTAGAGAGGAAACGTGGACTGTGAAATGTGACGCTCCGTCATGCCTTTCTCTTTACACGCCAGTTACAAAATGCACGCACGTCTCATCTGATGCTCCTCGTTTATTTCATACGAGTGGATACTGTCTGTTCTGGGCATTTTTAACAAGGTATTATACATACTGCCAGCAAAACTGCTGTACTGCATTAAAAAAAAATTATGTCTACAGTGTACAAAAAAAAAAAAAAGAATTACTTTAAACTAAAATGCATTTAAAAAAAATTGTAAAGAATGCATTTTACAATTTTAAAGATTTGAACATTAAATCAGCTGCTTCCAGTCAGAGTTTGTCAATTGTTTTTATTTAAGTTAGAAAAATGGACATTTATGTTATTAATTTTTATTTACGTAATTTTTAGTTTATTTTTAATATATATTTAGGAAAAAAATATATATATATACAAAATTTTTATCATCAAATCAGCTGCTTCCAGACATTTTGCAATCATTTTGCAAACTTTCAGTAAAAAGTTTTCGCAATATCCGCAATATCTCAGAAAAGTGGCATCACTGATCATGATATTCCTAATCAGACACCAGCTGCATTTTCTGATGCCGTATCTCCCGTTCCAGTGGTAACACACGTAGATAATATAATAAGGTAATACACCAGGTGAAGGGTTTTTGTAGGTTCTCCGTATATACAGGCAAATACAAGGCTCATATCTGGAACCACTGAAACATGAAGACGACACGGAAAGATGTTGCAACTTGGAGCAAGACATGAGCTTACTTTAAACACATTTCACACCAGATTCCATGATTCTACTAATGAGTCAACTTCACCATCTGCGCACGTCATAAAAAGCAGTGCACATTTTTAAACTTATTTTGCAAATGTGTCAATATCTTGAATTCGATTTGCCTCCGATTTTGATACAATGTCAATGAAATAGAACAGTTTAAGCACAAACTGTGACCTTTATAACCTGTTTGTCTATTGAAGTGGGTCTACAAGCCACAAATATCACTCAGGTTTGGAAATGATGTACTTTTTCCTATATTCAGGACCTTATAAGAAAAAAAACGGGCATTCTGTGGGGACCTCTGAGCATTTAGACAGATAGAAAACAAGTTTTTCTTTATGTCTGCCAAATTTCAGGTAGCTGGGAATAATATTTCTGGAGATATTAAATCCTAAACATGGCTAGATAAGAGGATTTTTTTCATGTAAAATCTGAGACAAGCAGCAGTATTGAATTGCTTGAATTGACACGGACTGAGCCAAACAGTACTAGAGCACATCCATGTCCACTAGATGGAGCTGAGAGATTTTTCATCCTCTCATTTCGTCCGTCGTGTGTGTGTCACACACTACCATATGAGAGCAGTGCAGCATGGGAAATAAAAGCCCCAGGTTCTAGCACCTCAACACAAAAACACGGTTGTAACGGCTTTACACCAACAAGCCATCTATCAACAAGCGTGTCATGTCGATGAGCGGCTCTGGATTAGCTGCTCGGTGTGTGATCTGTGGATGGGAGGTGGTGATTTACAGCAAGCTGATCTCCACCCAAGTCACGGCTCGACTCGCACGCACGCGGTCCAAATTCACACAAAGCTCAAACGCCATGTAGCCGGAATTTCATATTGGAAAAACCGACAGTAAAACACATCGCAAGGAATATATAAGTAAGGAACAAAACACTCCGTGTCATGCTGTTTCAGGAAAATAATCAACGCTGGCGTGGTGTGGGGAAAGTAGAGGAACTGTAACCACTTCAAACTAGATAACATCTCGTTTAGTTCCTCTTATACAACAGCAACTTTTCAACAGTTACGACTGTTTATTTATTAATGAATAACTTTTTTTTTTTTTAGCAGTTTATAGTTATATTTAGTGTCGTGGAACATCCCTGAAACAAGTGCATCCCAAAAGAAAAAATGCAGTTTGTCATTCCCGTTAGCGAGAAAGCACTTCCTGACTCTTGCAAAGTGCTGACACTGGAGACTCCTTCCATAAATGTTAAATAAGCATCTGTTTGCAGAAAGCTTCTTTGCTAAGTAACACTTTTTTAAACCTAGGCTTAAATTATGTAGAGCGTCCGTCATACAAGTCCCTGTGAAAGAGCTGTTGCTATAGAAACGGATTAAGATGACTCGAATTACTGCGGTTATAGAAAACCAATCGACACCTTTTCAGCAATCAGGAAATCTTCAGATCTGCGATTTGATTGGATCCTGCCTCATTTTTCGGAAGTCGTGCTATAAAAGATTTGGCCACAGACCCCAAGCTCACTTTCCTAACTGTCATGTAGGTGAGACTTCATAGCTGCTTCTTGCTTCGTTCTTTGAAAAAGAAAGACAAGGAAGAGAGTTTACTGAAAGTCTGAATAAAGTCATTAACTCACTGAAGAAAACTGCAACTAAATAAATAAATAAATAGAACAAAACTGCTGCTGAATCTAGCCTTGGAGCAGTTTCATGGCATATGGAAACGTGGTGTAAATACCCAGCATGCACCACACACGGATCACTGCGAGCCTGACAGTCAGTAAGAACAGCTTCACCCCGTACTCCCTGCTCGCTGACAGTACATGTCACTTGCCTGGGCTCTGGAGCACATGGAGTGCTGAAGGTGCCAGGTTTTTGGCTCTGTTGTTGTTTGGCTCGGGGTTTGGCCTGACGCCGATGAATTAACCTAGCCGGCACGTCTCGCCATGATCTGCGGTCTGGCACGTAAATACAAACTCACAACTTCCAATCTGCTAATCTCTCTCTCTCTCACTCGTGCAGCATTCTGGCTACGACATGTGTCAAAACGTACATGCTATAATTCATCTCCCAGTAAAGAATATTAACAGCACGTCCCTGAGGTACTAATCTTAACTGCATTAATGTGGACCATTAAACTTCTTGCTCTCACTGCGTAGCTTCTGCACTAGTGAGTTTGGAATCACAGAGACGCCATGTTGGATCGGATTCTTGGAATGCGCTTAAAATACAGAATAAATAGCATCAGCTGATCTGGAAAAAGAGATCAAGAGCCCTTGGCATTGCTTACTGACAAGTGTGTGCAAGAAGAAGTGTATGTAATAGACAGAAAATAGACATTTTTAAAACATTTTTATTTCAATTTCTAGCCTAAAGGTCAAATTAATCGTGAACATACGCTATATGATATCCGTAGTTTCATGGTATTCATATAAATATATTTTATAACGAGGCATTCGGACTCACTAGCTTTGAGAAACGCAAATCTGTGCAATAATAAAAATCATTTCAAAATGGAGCCTTGACACTGAACCCGTCAGACAGTTTTGACCCTTTTCGTTCTGCCGTATGCCTTCGATTTCATTCAAAGTGATGCTGTAACGGCATCCGGGGCCCAAGTAGCATTTTACCATCTGTCAGCACTATTGGACTTTAACCAATCAGCTTGCAGCTCTGCCCAGCAACGTGCTGTCGCCGGCCAATCGGGTCACGGCGCCTCGTCCACCTGCTCCTCGGCCCACACATGGAAAACTATGCCTGCGCATATGCCTTGTCCCCTCCCTCCTTCCTCAGCGGCTCACTGAAAGTGATAGTGCCCTGGCTCGTATTCTTAAACTAGCTACTGAAACGGTGATGGGACGTGATGTGCCAAAAAAAAAAAAAAAAAAAAAAAAAAAAAAAAAAAAAAAAAAAAAAAAAAAAAAAAAAAAAAAAAAAAAAAAAAAGTTGTCAACACATTCAGACGTTTTTACCTGAGCAGGACGTGTAACAGCGCATGGGAACGGCAGGCGCGACGTTTGCTTGTATGAAAAAAAAAAGAAGAAAAATATTAGGGGTAAAAGTAACAAAAATGAAAGGGAATGTTTCATGGAAAATTCCTGAATTTCAAGCCTAAAACAAAATAACCGTAATTAACCCACGTCCAGTAAAAAATGAGGCGGAAGTAACTAAAATGATCTTAAAGGAGTAATACTCAGTTTTGTGAAAAAAATTCTTACTTGTACAAAGCAACTGGAAGATATGTGGAACTTAATAATTAATAATTGTTTAATCCATTGGCCATAGCACAAGTGTATCACATGGCAGACGAAAGCTTGTTTGTGTTTAAATAATCACGTGGATATGCTTTTTTTTTTCAATTATGAAGAAAAACAGGACCGTAAAGGCACTGATCATGAATATCCTCACGATTCATTACCGGAAGTTTGCATTTTTATAATGCTCAAGCACCTGAATGTCTGAGTGCTCTTAAAGTGGCTTCAAGGAGTTTGGATTTTTAAAAAAAAGAAGAAAAAAAAAAAAAAAGATTAAACTCCACCTATTTAAACTTTAGAGACCTAATCCTGACAAGTGTTCACAAATCCTGACTATTGCAGCTTTAAAATAAAATGATAAATGGTCATTAAACAGCCTTTCTAACAAACTCTGTCCTTATCAACAAATTCATTTCCGTTCTTAAGTGTAGATGTGTCCAATAACCGATAAAAGCTACACCGCAGAACATGATCCTACACACTGGTTTAATCTAATTAACTCATTACATGTGTATTTTTGATTATACAAATCGATCGACACTAATTTACTTTTATCTAATTATCTGAGCTGACGTTAATGATAAAGGCTTTTTTAACGTTAATGTGATGTGATGTTAAAATTTCGTTTCTTACGGAAACCTGCGTACATATCGTGATGCATATTGTGTGTCGTAGAAATGCCTTTGAGAATCGCGCTATGATATTATATCATACTGGTATATCACCCAGCCCTGTGTGACATTATTTACAGCTAGTGCTGGCGATATATCAGCATACTGCCATAATACTGATACTGTATCAATATTATACACTTCTCTCTCATATATAAATCTAAATATATAAATATATATATATATACATACATATGTGTGTGTGTAAACAATACATTTCTCTTTTAAACTTGTGAAAGGTTACAATTTTGTACAGAAATGTTATTTTCCCTCTTTTTCAATGTTAAATATTTTTTTTTAGAGACGGTAAATAAATGTATAATTAAACTCAGAAATGTTTTATATACATCACTACTGTTTTTGAGCAAACCTAAATGCTGTGACGCATAGTACGCAATCGTAAAAATGTGATATAATTTATATTCATACGCGACTCCTTTTTTTTTAGTTATTACATTTTGGATTCAACTCACTCAGACAGGCTAATAACTGGATTACGGATTTCTACAGCTATAACAAAATTAAGAATCGCAGTCCCCCTTGGCTTGGAATTACTTGGCAGGGTAATTCCTGCAAAAACTGAGCGACATGGATCCATATGTTTCCGATCCGAATGCAATCGGTCCTCGAACAGTGCACAGGAATTTGAGTGTGCAAAATGGGTTAGACGTGACGTGATCCAGAGCCCAAACGAGATGAGTTATGGAAGTCTCTGAGAGAGATGGATTACACACAGCGGGATAAGACAGATAAAGCTGGGGGGGGGGATAAACGGACAAATGGAGGATGTGTCCATTTACCACTGCAGTAGAATAGATAGTAACCAGTGACGGTGGCTTGTCTATCTTATCTGTTTGTTATCTTATAAAGTAAACAGCATTTATTTACTATTTACTCTCATACCATTCAATAAGGCCTCAGTGCAACAAAGCATTCTGAGATGCTTTTCTGCTCACCCCGGATGTAAAGAGTGCTTATTTAATCATTTAAGAGTTACTGTTGTTTTCCACGCCATTCTGTGTAAACTCTAGAAACCGTCGTGTGAAAATCTCAAGAGATCAGCAGGATCTGAAATATTCAAATCAGCATGTTGGGCACCGACAACTGCGCCACGGTCAAAATCACTGAGATCACAATTTTCAAAAGAAAAAAACCTCCAGCGAGGCAGTTCTGCAGGCGTAAACACCTTGTCGATAAGAACGGTCAGATGAGGATGGCCAGACTGATTGAAGCTGACAGGAAGGCGGCGGTAGCTTAAATAACCACTCTTTACAACGGTGGTGAGCAGAAAAGCATCTCAACGCACAGAACATTGAGGCAGACGAGCTAGAAGAGCACATCGGGTTCCATGGCAACTGCATCCACAAGCTCAGGCAACATAAACGTAAGGAAATAATTCTACTATAACATAATTTATATGTTGTTTCCTTTAACCCAAAATGTAGGCCTCATCAACCAGAGGTTTTCTTCTTTACTTTAGTACTAGAGCTAGTAGTGTGAGCTAACATAGCTAACAAGTAAGGAAAGTTTAGCATTGTGCAAGCTGCATGCCTAAGTCATCACACACTCGCGTCGAATGACATGCCCCAGACAAAAAAAATGAAATCTAATGTACGTTTCCATCTGCAAACTTTAGGCCACGCCCCCTACCTGAGTCCGATCCTTCTGTGTGTGACACCAAACTATGTGCTGAGGAAGAAAGTGATGGAGCCGCGACTGTTTTTAGCTCCGTGACGTCCGTTTGCCCATATTTATAGCTAACAGTGTGTCATACAGTGTAAGAAACCACACGAACAAGCGTGTTAGAGATACTGAACAACCCGATACGGTCTGAGACAAGTGTATGATGATTTACGCGTGCGGTTTGCATAACATTAAGCTGCAGGCTGCAAGGTTGTTAGCTACATTAGCCTTGTACAAGTAGCTCCTGTGTGGAGACTAAACAAAGCCTTAAAGCGAAAACACTGTGTACATTTTATTTTTGCCCGTTGATTTGTTCCACTCTGTGGCTGAGCTGTCATGCTTCAGGTTTAATTTAGCTCCAGTGAAGTGGAGCCTCGGGTTATCTACTGGAGCGAATGCAGGAGAAGAGGCACTGCTCTGTGTCTGCTCACGGAAGCCTGACGACAGCTGTAGCTGACTTTCCCTGCGCGCGCGCGCACACACACACACACACACACACACATGCGCTTCATACACCTCTCTCACACACACACACACACACACACACACATGCTGTATAGAGATAATGAATATGAGGTTAAATATTTAACATGGGTCCAATTAGTTAATACGAGCTGCTCCTCACACTGGGCCCGTTGATTATAGATTACACCAGATGATCCGGTGAGAGAGCGAGTATGTGGGTAATGACTGGCACTGACTGTCCACGTACTGCGCATTTACAACTTCAGAACCAAAGGTGTATGAAAAGTTATCCATTACAACAACAAAAACACTTTCCCTTGGACTATAAAGAGATGAGCCAGAGTGGATTATGATGCACATCTGAGCCTCTGAGCTCTGTGTGTGTGTGTGTGTGTGTGTGTGTGTGTGTGTGTGTGTGTGATTAGGGAGCCCAGGGGAGAGGAGAGATATAGACATAGATCCTTCCTGCCAGCCACAGCCACGAGCCTTGTCATTACTCCATCGTCTGCACCATTAGCCACGGCACCATGGACCCCTGAGACAACACACTGCTCAGATAAGAGTGTGAGCAGCGTGCAACACACACACACACACACACAGACACACACATAGCTAATGATAATGATAGTGTGATGATAGTAATACTTCCAGAGGGAGGAACATCAAATCAAATGCACCTCTCACTGTTGTTAAGTACTTGTGTTACTGTTTCGCACTTTACCCATTCTTTCAGTTTAGTCATCACCTATTTTTACACCATTCATCTACTTATCACATGACAGCTAGCAATTCAGGAAAGCTTCCTCTGGGACAAGGGCATGTTTTCAAACTTTCAAACAGCTCAGTGGCCTAGGAGGAGAGCGCTATTACAATTGTATGGACAGCCTGGCTCAACTGGAGATCCACTGTCACCAATAGTCAAGGTTGCATAAGTATTTGAAGAGATAGTTGACTCTACACTACAGCCTACAGGTAATAAAGGATCACGGTAACTGCTCTGACAGAGGTGCGACAAAAAGCTGTGGGTGGAAATAATTGCAAGAAAAATATTCTCAGGTCTAAAAGTGGGTGGACTGAATTACAGGTACTACACAGAGCTATATCTGGAGTCCGTTCAGGGTGTCATCTAGAGTTACGTAAGACTCTTTCAGATCTGTGCAGTGATGGCTAAGCAGATCTGACCCACTTCTGTAAGTAAGTGTGTGTGTGTGTGTGT
Organism: Pangasius djambal; assembly: GCA_022985145.1. Classification (NCBI taxonomy): domain Eukaryota; kingdom Metazoa; phylum Chordata; class Actinopteri; order Siluriformes; family Pangasiidae; genus Pangasius; species Pangasius djambal. The sequence continues at coordinate 16,488,196 of CM040999.1, read as the reverse complement.
GTGTGTGTGTGTGTGTGTTGATGTTATGCAAGGTGACTTGTAGGAGGGCATGAGTCACCCTGTTTCAAAACTACTGTATGAGTCACCAGAGTCACCCAGTGTCCCAGTATTCACACCTGGAAGGAGCATTGGCAGAATAAATACCGCCTAGAAAATGCTGGCCACAGTTAAGGTTTCTATCAAAAGTCTGCTAAAACTGTAGCCGGATCAGATGAAGCTAGATCACAGACAACCCAAAATACACAGGGAACAACTTAAACTTGACCTAGAGCATGTTAAACATGTTAAAATATTCCAGCCCACAACCAAAACAACCCAAGGTGCATACAAGGTAACTGAAACAACCAAAACGGCACTAAAAATGACCAAAACCTAAACTGCACCGCGACCAACTCAAACTGCACCAACAACAATCTAAACCGCACCAAGAACACATCAAGCTCCACCTCAAGCAACCGAAACAGCACTAAAAACAAGCCCAAATACATCAAGAACAACCAAAACTGCACCAGAAAACAACTAAAGCTGCACCAAGAACAAACAATGTTGCAGCAGGAACAACCCAAACCGCACTAAAGACGACCCAAACCGCACTAAAGACAACCCAAACCGCACAAAAAACCCAAACTGCACAAAAAACCAACGCAAACTGCACCAACAACAGCCCAACCAGCACCAAGACCAACCCGAACTGCACCAGCAGTATGCCAAACTGCATCAAGAACAACCAAAACTGTACTGAAAAACAAAAGTGAACTCACGACAGCTCAACTGCAGCAGCCAAAAACACACCCAGAACAACGTCAAAACGTATGGCGAACAATTCAATCTGCACAAGGTACAGTTAAAGATTGTGGTCAAATACAGCAAACTACCCCATGCCACAGTAAACAACTTAAACTGCACTCAAAACATCCCAAACTCTACTCAAAACCATACTTAAAACTCACACTTAAAACAAATCCTGCCATGCCAGTAGCAGCTCAAAGACCACAGCAGCCAGTACTGGCACAAAGCAAAAGTAACCGCTTCCATAAACAAATGCCTCTTTCACGTCCCATGTCCTTTCCCCTTCGGTGAATTAGCTTTTCTGCTGGGAAAGGCGGCTCCCCTATCGCCGTCGCAAGGCGTCAAAAGTTTTAAATGCTACCGCTAAACCATAAATATTGGCATCTCTGCATGAATAACCCATCAGTAACGTTAAGAAAGCAGTAAAGTCTAAGTTAACGGAATACGTTCACCTGCAGTGACTGTTTATTCAACCCATGAGTAAAAATACAGTAAGTCCACATAGATTGGCAAAATAAATTACAGTATGTTACTAAATCTTGATAACATACTGAACTTTTGGCCTCGTTGGTTTTATAAAAACGAGTTAATTCCGGTGTTGATTTTTTGGCTTCTTTTTTTTATTAGTAAACAGGAAAACATTAATTAATAGTTAGCGTATTTAATCCTAAAGTTCACGGTTTGCTCACAGATATTTTAAATGCCGTCCGGTAAAGGAGCCGTAAAGTGTCACTCCATTTACATCAGACATGTAAAAAACCACTTCCACTTCCTGATGGAAGGAATCCCAACCCTGACCATGTTTAACAGGTGCCCAGTACACATAAGCGCGTACGTATCCAGTACCGAAGGCTGGTAAAGAACACTGGCTTGTAAACGCTTCTTAAACCGAAACGTAAGCCTGAACCGAGACACAATCTGAATCCTGACTCTTTTCTAAATGATTCTCACCGCCCTTTGTTTCCCATAAACAAAATCAAAGCGGCCATTAATTCAATCGCTAATATGGTGAGGAGTTTTTGGCATGCCTGCTTGGTTTTCTATTACAGAAAGGTGATCCCAAGTGTGAGACAAGGACAAGCTGTCAGAGGTCCTGTAAAGCCCTCGTAAAGCTAGGCTTTATCTGTCACCACCAGAAATGCTGAATTCGTTAAAGAAGAATCTCATCTGAACCATTAGCCGCAGGGTTCAGGGAAGGACACGCCATATTTTTGGAACACTTTTCTACAATGAAAATATCATTTTTTGATATTTTACTAAATGCAATTTTGTGAAATTATGTCCCTTGAACAAAATGGCATCCTCGTGTACTGAGAACATTACGGAGGTTAATGGGAAATGCATACAGGATTCTAATACCTTATTGTTTCTCTAGTAACCGCTCATTCACAGGGGCTTGTACAGCGGACGCTCCATGTAAACGGATTAAAAAACGTGTGCAAACATTGATATGGTGAAGTTTTCTACGTTTAATTATGTAACATTGACGGAAGGAGTCTTCAGTGTCAGAGGTAGCCGTCAGAGGTACAGGTGTAACCGACATCTTTTGTGGTTTCTTGGCTGCGTTTTTAATCTTATTAACTTCAAGAAACAGAAGAAAAGAGAGGCTAGTGAATGAATGACTGTTTGTAGCTGCTATAACGTAAGTGATAACTTGTTTTGCAGATGTTCCACCACATTAAACCTGGCACCGTTATGTTGAATAGTGAAGGGAAGAAACTCAGACACTACCTATATGTGAATTTAGAGTATCCCTGGAAGCCTGGGAAATGACAACAGAAGCACGTAAGAGTGCTGATACCAGTGCATTATCGGAAATTATTTCTGTCATTTATCCAACAGCCGCCAGAGGTAGAAGTCTTGGCACCAATCGACCTGTTTTCAACTGTCAACAAGTCAACAAAATGTTGCCTGTCTGTGGTCACCCGGCGTGTGGCACATGGCCAAGGCAGAGGGTCATGTGACCGAGAGGAAACACACGGGACAGCATATCAGGCATTGCTGGCCATTAACGTCGATGTGGGGGCTGAAATCTAAAATTACAAACAGTGACTTGTAAAATTATATATTAACCCCCCTCGTGCCTTCAAGCGCACCTGCTGGCCAACGAATGCAGCGCTGGCACTTGGGGAAATTTATGAAACGGACACCTGGCAGAAACTCATGCGAGGCTTCAAGAGGCCAGTGACAGACAAGTTCAGTTTCAGCAAGAACTGAGATGCCTCTTTATGGGGGAAAAAACTGGGTCAAGCATTGTGATAGGGTGTCGGTTTTTGTAGCATAAATACCTCACAAATCACCTTGAGACATGTCAGGAGCTGAGACCCGAGTGAATAGATTGTACCAACCTGTGAATTTGTGGCCTGCTATGATACACTTCTTTCACTAACAGCCAAACTATAAAATGCCAGTGACAGCAACAGGTGAGGACAGAATATAAATTCTGAAACAGTATGTGCTTTTGTTGGTATGACCTAAACGTTGAAAAAAAAAAAAAAAAAAAAAAGAAGTCCATCTTCATGGCCAAAGTTGCAAGTTGCCAATTTTTTTCTCACACAATTACATCACATGAACATCCTGTTCATATTCATGTACTATAGTTCTTTTGTTATGCCATAAATCCCATCACACATCCACATTTTCATAGCCTACGTACGGTGTTTTCATTCAATCGATCATCGGCGTCTCTCCATCTCACCCTGTGCTTCATGCATTTATTAATCCCCCAGTGTTAGTTTGCACCCTTGTCCCTGTTTTTTGGGTTGAGTGGCAGGCAGACTGCTCTGCTGACAGCGAGCCGTTTTCTCCACATGCTCTTCTTCGGTTTCAGCGGAATGTGCCCGAGAACCCCTCCCACGGGAACAGACTTCGAGATCACTTGCAAAAGATGGAGAGACAGGTTTGTAGCAGTAGCTTGTGCTAACAAAGTGACATTTACAAGACTAGAGACGAGTCCGAGGGTGGACACAACGAGGAGACGTTTTAAACCAGGCTGTTAAATATGGCAAAGGTTTGGCCTTTAACTGCTACTGAAAAATCCTTCACAGGACACACATTGTGTTCTGTAATATTTGGGGGAAAAAACAGAGGGAGTGGAAGTACTCCATGTTGCCAGCTAGTCCACCGTATACAGTATGTCTCACCCCTAGAGGTGGGTCTTGCTCTACGGTAGTAGCAGTAAAGATGGTTCTTCGGCGTATTTTTGGTTCTGCATCTTCCCACACACTAGTCCCCTTTCCAAACATCGCTTGCTGGAGTATAAATAGTAGGGGTTTTTTTTCACTTTGAACGGGGCAGAGTTTGTGCGACTTTGGCGTTACAGTACAAGCACTTTTTGGAGGTGTTTTACCAACTTGGGGATTTCCGAAGGTTGGAATACGTTGCTTCCTCAGACAGAGCGAGAATGTGATCACGTCGTTAAAGTGTCCGGGCTTCTCCGTCAGTAAGAATAAGCTCTCCGTATTTAGCTAGCTCACTAACATACGGTCAGATTAGTTTAGATCCGATTCTTTTTCGTAGAGAATCTCGAACGCCGTTGGCTGTTGTGTAAGCCAGTGAAGCACTTCTGATACAGGAAGTAAATAAGTCAACATATGGAATCAAATCACAGCTAAGAGGCCATTTGCACTCATCATATCCACCACTAATACCACTCTACACGCTGCAAACTCACGGCCATTGCTTCAAATACCTTATGTCTTTTATGACTCCCTCTTTTAGCATAATCTGTAGAGGAGTGACATGCTTGGCCCTCGTAAATCCTGCTTTACACCTGTGTGGTCAAGTGGCACTCCTCTCCAGGGGCTGGGAATGGTGAAAAACGCAATAAATAATGACACAGGACAGGACAGAGAGACAAACAGTCAGGACACATATGGGATTGCAGGGTTTAAAGTACAGGGTTTATATCCAGGCATACCAGAGGCTTCAGAGAGGTGAGCGCAACCACTTGTCCAAACACCATCCAGCCAATCCCGAGAGAGGAGCGAGGACTTAAATACACCATGGAGAGCTATAAACGAAATTCACAGCATTGACCCGTTTGTCAATGAGACTGGTCTGGAAATCGCTCGTGTCTAATGACGTCCAAAATTGACGTCCAGAGCGTCAGTCGGCTTTTGGCTCATGATGAAAAAAATGATAATCAGATCATTATCGCCTTCATGTTTAGCTGTGAAGTGAGCCACATGATTGCTGTGAGCTCTCCTGAGAAATCTCTGAGAATATGAATACAGCATTTATGCCAAGAGAAGAGCTATAAAAAAAAAAACAGACCAGACCAGACCAGACAACACACACACACAAACACACAAACACACACACACACACACACACAGAGCTGGAATTCTGTTGTTTACGTAAGGATAATGCAGATTCATGTGGCGAACAGTTTTACAGCAACAAATGAGGTGAGGAAGGAAGTCTGATACAATTCGAACACCATAGCCCTGTTAAAAAAGCAAGTGAGTAATCACTCTAAAATAGAAAACGGTGCATCGGCGGTAGGATTAACAGAAGAGTTTCGTCGGCCTACTGAGGCCACTGCTCACACTCTGTCTCACTGTCTCCGTAATAAGTCCAGTGAGACACATTACATTAACCTCACTTTAAAGACAATTATATCAGCTAGACAGAGTCAATCAGTACTTACGACAGATAAACACAAACGATTTGTTGAGATTGCAGGAGTGTGAACGTCTTCGCAAAGCTATAAATGAGTCACGATGATGAAACGATAACGTCGCTTTGCTGCACATGCTACTGGACAAAAAAAAGGTCTTCTGAAGTTCCAGAATTCACTCGAATGCTAATAAGAAGCGAAAGCTTTTAGGAGCATTGCGTGCTTGTAAAATGCCCTGCTTTAACGTGGCAGTACTGTGTAGTTTTTGTTTTTTTTTTCTGAGTGGCGCACGAGAGACAAACCAGCGGTGACATCACAGGATTACACATTACAGGACACAATAAATGCTCAGCTGGTCCGATCATTATCCGGAGCATGTGGAGCGTCGCTGACAGCATTTTCCCCCCCCAAACGATATTTGCAGATGAAAGCGGGATGTCTTTGAAGTGACTAGAAACTTCATGAGCTCAGCTGTTCCCTCAGTCTCAGAGCATCAATAAAAAATACGTCCAACTTCTACGGCAGGATGAGATGATGAGGTTTAAGAAGGGGTGTGATGTCAGGAAAATATGTGTGTGTGTGTGTGTGTGTGTGTGTGTGTGTGTGTGTGTGTGTTACCGGGCGCCATGCAGAATGCACCTGCTAAAAATAACCAGGTGATACCATGACATCGTTTCTTTTCGCTTACTGCCTGGAGAGGTATGCTACACCGAGACAATAAATCACACATAAACGTAATGAAGTTGTTGTCTCTCTCTCTCTCACACACACACACACACACACACACACACACACACACACACACACACACGTCACTGCAGATAGTGTGTGACAAGACCCTGTACTGGCCTACATTCTCATACATGATGTTTTTTTTTTAGTTTTTTTTTTTTTTTTACCCACCCTTGTGAGTCTTGTTACTATAGAAACCATATAGTTCCTTCTGAGCGATCGGATTCGGGAATTAAACAGCACCCCGCCGTGTTCTGCTCAGGGACAGACTCCTTTCGTTTGAGAGTTTACCCAGACGCCTTCTAACCAGCTGCCCGAGTGGCCATGTATATTTGTGATAGTGTGGCCTCATCCACGGCTGCTGCTCGATACAGCTTATCACACATAATATAATCTGCTTCACGCCATGCGCGGGCCTCGGGAAAAGGTCGGGCGAGAAGTAATTAAGACTTAGCTCACATTTCTGGTTTCGTTTTACATTCATTCTATGAGTTATGCCGCTTGAAACAGAACACGGATATCAGCTGATATGCACGTTCGTTAGAGCATAAAGGACGTAATAAACAAGAACTTAGCGACATTTCTGCACGTCCACCGGGTTCACGTGACTGCCGCATTTCTCTGTGAAAAGAGATGTGATGTATGGTGTTACATGGATCACGTTTAAGATATTCTGTATAAATGCTCAGGACAATGAGAGCGAAAAAAAAAAGGAGAAAAGAAAAACATAAAACAAGAAGTTATGAGGCAGTTTTAGTTTGACTCACTCAAACTATTATCAATCTCAGTTTTATCCAGTGATTCGATCCGCACCAGCTTTTTGGAAGTCTGCAAATTTAGCTGGGATCCGTTAGAAGGAAAAACAAGGCTGGTCAAACTAGCTATTAAAACAACAGCCCCGACTGCCTCACTTTTAGATTTGCATGATGCAGCGGTTCTCAGGCTTTGAGTTTTTTAGCCAGAGGCCCCTTTAACTGTAACATAAATTCCACACACTGCCTCAGTATGGATTTAATTCATTAGCAGCATTGCCAAATAATGTTTTCTATTCTTACTACACCTGAACGCGTTCCTTCTGAGTCGGCATTGGTGCTTGGGCCCGTAAATATAATAACTTTGATAATGTGGGTTGTGATTTCCATCGCTGTAACAAAAGGATAAAAAGCATGGACCCCCTTGCCTAGGCTTCACGGACCGCACCTTCGAGGACCACTGGCATATTGTAAATCCACGGCTTATTTTTAAGAGATATTTTTAGAAAGCTTTAGGATCAGTTTCTGCTTAAAAGATTCTCAGCGGAATACACTTTCGAAAAAGCGGTGGAGACACGTTCCCCGGCGTGAGTTACACCCACGGAGTGAAGTCAGCGCTCCCTGCCAAAGTTCATTTCTCAACATTACGACGAAAGGTTCATGAAAGGTGAAGTGTCACGTCCGTGGTGACTTTATCGCTTCTATATAAAGTAACAAAGCCCGTGGGTTGGAACCCGGGAAATGCTACGTCAGCAGTCTCTGAACTGGACCTGTCTAAACTCTACATATTTAGTTAACACTTTTTAGTCAGATGTCCAGTATTAAATTATGAATTGTTGGAGGAATGCCTTTTAAGGCTACTGGAAGAAATCACACAAGTCCATTTCATATAAATGAAGTTGTAAGAAAAGACAGACACTGGTAACATATCTATTAACTAGTAACTAGATACTAGTAACAGTAATGGCATCTTCCTCTCTAAGAACTGCACGGTTCCTTTATTATTAAGGCTTTTTTTTTTTTTTTTTTT
>CM040999.1:16419564-16472660 GCA_022985145.1 Pangasius djambal | reverse complement strand
TTTTTTTTTTTTTTTTTTCGCTTTAAAAAAAAAAAGTCCAGCAGGTTGGAAGAGCCAGCCAAAGCACAGGCTACACTCATAAACTTGGAACGCCAACTAAGAGGATATGACAGGAAGCAGGAGTTGAAAGTCGCTTGGCCAATTGGGAGTCCTGGATAGGACAAAGGGGGGGATTGATTCCCCCTCTTCCAGCCCTCCTCATGACCCCTCCTCTCTCTCTCTCTCTCTCTTCCTAACAGCAAGTCGTGAGGAATACCACACGTCCCACGGCTGGACTTATTTGTCAGGGTCGTTCACGTTTCTTGGTGGCCGTGTGCTACTTTCCTTTCAAGCAAAGTGAACAGTAGAGGAGCAGGTATTTCGCCTAAAGGAGTTTGACGGGCTTTCTGGATCAAAATGTTCGTTTCGAGCGCGTGTGACGAGAAGGCGTGACTAGATCTGTGGTGTCCAGATCACAGGGCCAACACTACAAAGGCAGCTTACCTTAAATAATACTGCTAAACCCACTGCTGGCAGCGTAACCACAGCACTAAAGCTCTGTCTGAGGTTCCAATTTACGCCGAGCGTGTGCTGATAACACAGCTTTTTATAACACAATAATTACCTAATCACGGTTTATAATATTATCTTAATATCACATTTTGATAGGATTTGAGTCCTCAGTGAAAGCAGTCCGAGTGACGTTTCTCAAGTGCTCAACTATCCCATTTTTTTATAGGATAAGGGATAACCATTTCTTAAAACGATATATATATATATATGTTTGTATGTATATATATATATATATTGGCTTTCGGATATACAGCAGCTTAGGTTTCTTCCAAACACAGTTAAAATCACGTCCATGACGAAGGCTGAATCAAACAGTACACACAACAGATCCAACTGTTAAGGCGTCAAGCAGTTTCCCAGTTCAAGTTCCAGAAACTAAGAACAAACCAAATTCACTTCGTCACCCACTACATCAACACATCGTCTGCTTAAATGACTGATGGCGAAGGCGAAAGAACATCTGATAAATTCCTTTGCTGACAAGCGAGCACATGGGAGCGGGTCTCTGAATAACAATCCTCCTGTGATTTTTGGCACAAGTGAAGGGAAACACCATTAACCCACTGTCCCTGCCATCAGTGCAACGACTTGTGGATTAAATGCAAATCGTAGGACGCTACCACGATTGGACGGCATAAGCGAGTGTAGCCAGGCGCCTAATGGCTTTAATGACACGAGATATGAAATTTTAAGAGCTGTTTAAAACAGAGCGGGACCGTGGAGCTGTGAGGTGGCACCACTACCCAAAAATCTTGTAAGGCTTAAAGAAATGTCCTGCAGCTGAAAATGAAACAGTAGCGACATCATTATGTAACACAGTGCCCCTATCTTTATCTGTTTGGTGCTCCACATTTCCGGATCTGCATTTGGGTTTAAACCCGAGGTGGGCGTGGCCGAAACCTGCACTTCCTCAACCTCAGCTACATCACTCTAGTTCATAACTGATCTCATGTGCAAGACCGTTTGTGCACTTGTTATTTTTGTTGGTACCTGCCTGCTATGTTTTCTAACAAATATAACTGGTTGTGTTTCCCAAAATATAAACAAACTAGTAGCCTAATTTAAACCACCGTGACCCTGACCAGGCAGTTACTAAGGATGAATAAATGAATGCTCTGCGTTTATATTAATGACTCTGGCCTCTGTTTGTCCTGAAAGCTTCATATCTGATTGTGCCAGCATGAGCTTAAAAACCTCAAACACACACAAATCTTTTTTTTTTTTTTGTCTCAACCAGATGCCCTATGAGCCTTTCTTTCAAACCTCCTAAAAAAAAAATAGTGCTCCTCCTATTCATATCTGTATTTGTATCTATTAAGAATGTATCTGTGTTCGGTTATGTATTGTATAACTATTTCCGTTTGAGATTACACCATATTGTTTTGCACTTTAATTCATTCTTTACTGTTCGGAAATAAAACGTAACCCACCTTATCAGAGAGATCTGTGTGAGCGAAGGCGTCTCGCTTTCTCATTGAAGTCTCGATGGTGCCCCAACGCTCAAGATCATTTTTCCAGAATCTGTTCGGAGTGCAGCTGGGAATGTCATTCACAGGAAAAAAAAAAAAAAAAAGTCCTCAGACAACTAAAGGGTTTTAAACCACACCTGCTGTGCTGTTCAGTAGTCAGGCGATGATTATTAAAGCCTTGCGCTGGGAATTTAACACACATGAAAGCGTATCCTAAATATTAAAAACGAAGCCTTACATGTTGCGTAAATGAAATGAAAACTGCAAGTACGGGTTTTTCCCCTTTGGTTTGTTGTCAAAGATTTTGAGCATTGTGTTATTTTATTAGAGAAAAAAAAATCCCAGAACTGATCAACAAACAGAAATCTAATTCTGCTGTTTTATCATTTTAAACGCTCATACAGATTTTTTTTGTTGTTGTTGGTTCGTTTCATATGTATTTGAAGCAGAAGACCAGAAGACTTGTGTTAAACGCTTTTGGAGTTTGTTGCTCGATGGTGGGTGGAGATGTTCGATTTACATGACCCCTATAAAACAGACTTAGAGCTCCTGCTCTCAACAACTGCTTGTAAATGCCTTTGTTTTTTTTTTGGTCACAGGTTGTTGCAACGAGGGGTTTAACATTACAGACGAAAAAAAATTTCCAATGACACAATGTTCCACACAATGTCACATATATTCAGTGGGTCCTATACATCCGGTCGTAATAAGAATGAACTCACTAGAAAAGCTCTGTTATGCTGATCAGGAACTACTAGCAAGCTTTTCTTTTAGAAGGAGACACTTTCAGCTCCTTTCAAACGTCCATTTTTAAGTGCGTGCACAAACCAGTTGAAATCTGAAATCCTGAGAAGATCGACGAAGCACGAGACGAGGTACAATTGCCAGAGCAATGTCGTGGGGGCTCAAGTGTCAAAGTTGATACATTACCTGGAAAAAAAATTCCTGACACCCTTCGTGTGGGTGATTTAAAAAATTATCGAGAGCAGAAGAAAATGTCTGGAAGTTGAAAAATGAAAGAGCTGTAAAATTCTTAGTGAAAAGAAAAAGCAGGATGATGTGTGTGTTATCAGAGAGAGAGAGAGAGAGAGAGAGAGAGAGAAAACAGTGACAATGTGAGAGCATATCTGAAACATAAATGCCACCAAATCTATTTATTTGTTATATGTAATGGGACTTACATGGTCAGTGTAAATGTAATGTACGCATCTCAATAAAATATCTGTTGAATGCTGATTTTTTTTTTTTTTTTTTTGGGTGAAGCAGCTGTTGCTCTCCAATCACTATCCTGGATGACTTTTACAACACCAACTAGTCCAACTCCAAAGGAAGTTCACCTCAAACACACTTGATCTACTACCCCAGACCGGTTTAACACATTTTCCAGCACCAAGGACTTTCATTGATCAGGATGACTGCAATATGGCACCTTAACTTCCCAACTTCAAAAGGGTTCGATCGTAACACCACTTCCATTCTCACACAATCCTTCGGTCATAAGCGACACCTAAGAGCAAACACACACCTCAACACCCTTCTCATCCAGGAAATAAGACGTGCTGAGGCTAGACAAGAACCAGAACTGTAATAAATAAATAAATAAATAAATAAATAAATAAATAAGGTGGATGGATGGACCTGTAAGGTTCCAAATGTCATTGTGTGTGTCTTTGTGTGTGTGTGTGTGTGTGTGTGTGTGTTTAAAAACTGAACACGTTAGTGCTATGGCATGCTAGGGACGAGTTTCAGACTGTGAGCCGCAGCTCCCCCCTGTTGGTCTGTACTGGTACTGCAGGTGGGGCAGAATTCATCTCTCTGTGAAATAATCATTAAAACGTATCACAATAACATCAGACTCTCATCCACCGCTTTACCCATTTCTATTTTTCTATCCACTTCGTTGATCTGTGTGTTGAACGAATGTGGCTAAAATACTATTCTTCAGCATGCAGTTTTCGGAAAATAATCAGGGTGGGAACAGTAACTTCGCTTCAGCACAACACGCCGTCACTGATTAATTTCCTATAACAGCACAACCCTAAGTATTTTATTCCTTACATAACATTACGACATTAACATCAGGACACATAGCGGAAGTGTTCATGCTGTTTATCACTTACCTTTATTACCTTACCTTTATCTAGTGTGTACATAATTTTATGGTCAATTGTGTCGTTTTGGCTTGTGTCCAAATTTCCAGCCACTTCACTTCAGTAAAGTGAATCTCAGCTGTTATATCTGAATCAGAATCACGCAAGGAATCACTGACTCGGTTGTTGAGCTCTGGTTGTGCTTACAGACATCACACCTGACAATAAAATAACAAGAAGACAGGACATAGACAACATTAGTAATACACCACACGTTTGCTGTGAATATTAATCTGCGTGAACTAGTGATAAGAGTCAAATCACTCGGCTCACAGGTAAGAGCCGACTCTTTCGGCTCCCACATGACTCGATGTGATTTTTCACCAGTGATTGTTCTTCTTTGCTTAATTATACCTGGAATAGCACCACAGAATCTTACCCTTCCTTTTCATGCACATTTAATGTGTATCTACAACAAAATAAAAAGAAAGAGGGAAAAAAATATATATGCGAGTCTCTCAATGCGGAACTAAAAGAGCCGATTCAAAGAACCGACTCACTCGCAAACGACACAAACTAGCTAGTTTACTACATCATAGTAAATATACAAAACACCAAAGTAAAATTAATTATTATTATTACTAGGAAAATATAATTATATAATAATAATACGATTTTTTTTCGTAATTTATGGCGAATTATACATTTTAGTTTTAAAATACTCACCGTTTGGGTGTCTGTTAGCTAAGCTAGCTAGCCAAACGAGAGAGCGCGCGCGTGAAGCTCATTTAAACTCGCACGCGAGGTTAACCGTTATTTTAGCCATCACGGACGTCTCGCGAGCGCTGAATATGACAAAAATATTTAGATATAGAAATATATTTTGGATTTATTTTAAAATTTTTGTTGTAAAAAAAAAAAATACAAGTTTGTTCGTAATTAAATATTAAGTAATTATTAATTAATCACGCAGTTTCTTCGTCACATTTTCGGCATAATTACGTCCCAACTGAAAACTTTCTTGGGTTGCCAGATCGCGCCAAAAACCAGATAAAAATCCAAACATGACATATCCATGACATATTTCCACAAACAAATAACAACTAAAAACAGTACAAGTTCACAATTATACCTTCTGAGCTCCATGTGGTTGATGTTAAAGTGTATGTTGGGAATAAAACACGTTGGCGTGTGTCGATATGTGCAACAACATGTACTGTCACGGAAAAAATAACTCCATTTCAAAGTGTTTTATTCCTCTTACACCACAGCAATTTGACAAAGATCACAATGTTCTTTTTAAATAATATAGAGTGGCACATCGTACTTATTTTTATCCATTTAGAGTTATATTTAATGTTGTTGAACATTCGTTTATAGTAGTTTATAGTAGTTATTATTGTTTATAGTAGCTATAGTATATAGTAGCTTTTATTGTTTACAGAGAAACCTCAACCGTAACCGTCTCCGTCCTGAAGATGCCGGAAAACTTTCAGCTTTAACTCTGACTGTTACAAACTGTCGTTTTTCTTTTCCGATACCAATACTGAAACGAAAACCATGAGTATCAGCCGATAGAGATACCCATTCGATTTTGTTTTCTTTAAAAACTGTTTGTTTGGTTTTTAAAAACTGAAGCATTTCACAGTTAAAGGGTATAAATATAATTTTTTTTTTAAAAAGTGTATAAATATAATAAAAACAATCCTAATAAAAGAAAAAAGTCAAGTCTCTTTAAATGTTTTGTTACAGTATCTTGTATCCAATCCACCATTTTTTTTTTGCTTATTGTCCTGATACAGATACAATTTTTTTTTTATATTCTGTTTTTTTCCCCTTTTTGTGTCATTGCTACTATTTATGCCATTTTTATTATGTGCCCATTTTACCATTTTATTCTGATCCTTTATTTCGATTTTTTTTCACTGTAAAGAACTTTGAGCTTCATTATAAACATATATAAAGTTGCTCAATAAATAAAGTTTATATTATTATATATTGTCACTGAGTATTTTCCTGTTTAAGGGTAATACAATAACGGAAAGCGCTTTTACTGCAGAATTTATTTTACACACTTTTTATCACTTGTTCTTTGAGGACGGCGGATGGAGGAGTTCGTTTTTGGAGCTTTTCTTGGTGATTACGCAGCAGCTCAGATGGCTCCTGAGGAATGCTGTTCTGGCACGCCGTGACGAGCCGTACACAGAGCGACTGCAGAGAACGCATCTGTTCTCTCAGCGGGCAGCTCGTTAAACTGCCAACTTTTATTGACACCCCGACACTGACCGGAGAGAGCGAAGGGCAAGGGCGCTCAGTAGGAGAGCCAGCGGTCACGGGTTCCACTTGGCACCTGTCGGACGACAAATTTACTCGTTCAGAGGACGACTGTAAAACGGTGGGCAGATTTATGCCCTGGCTGGTGACTGCGCGTCGGCCTGGTTTGGATTTGTGAGCTCGGGTGGCTGCTGCGCGTTGCTCACTTGGTGTTACTCATCTTTCACGATCGCGTATATAGACATCACCATCATCATCACCATCATCATCATCATCTCTCAAAGCCTTGATCAGCAATTACACAGAGCAGGGAAGATTATTACAGTCCTGTTCTCGCACAGAGAGCAGCACAATCATCTCAGAGACTACAGATCATCTTCTGCTGACCTTTGACCTTAAGATGTGTGTGAGCTCATCCTCCATTTTCTGTTCCACACGCAGCGTCTGTAGTCGCTTCCTTTCCCGCTCTTCTGTAGTAAAATCTGCCACGAGAAGCTTTATAGCACACGGCAGTTATCATGATATTACATTTTAAGATTGGTTATTTTTATTTATTACAGGGCTTATTAAGACACGCGGCACAGCTGTGAATGATCTCGATGTACCCACACACACGCACACACACGCAAACACACGCACGCACGCACGCACGCACAGCGACCCCGAGAGGTGAGGCAAGAAAAAAAAAAAAACAAAGCAAACAAAACAAAAATCATCTTTACATATATCTGGGCATCTTTATTTTTGAGTAACAGCTGAGAACAAATTAAAACAAAGTGATCAGGTAAAAGAAGCTGGATTGAAATGATCTAAAATATCCTAAGGAATGCAAAAAATAATAATAATATATAAACCCAACAACATGACTATAACATTTAACAGCTGATTAAAGAAAATAAAAGGTTTAGTGAACACGTGTCTGTTGCTTTCTGTTCTAATGTTACACCATCAAAAAAAATCCATCCACAACCTGAACATTAGCACAACACATTCTGAATATAATAATTAAAAAGACAAACATGCTTTTACTTCAGTGTTTAACAAAACCAAAAAAAAAAGTTTTTTTTTTTTTTTTTTTTTTAAAAAAAAAAAAAAAAAAAAAAAAAAAAAAAAAAAAAAAAAAAAAAAAAAAAAAAAAAAAAAAAAAAAAAAAAAAAAAAAAAAAAAAAAAAAAAAAAAAAAAAAAAAAAAAAAAAAAAAAAAAAAACTAAATCAGACTCGGAAAAAAAACTGACAAAGTCGTTCACTCGGGCTTGGCAGAACGATGGGAACGAAGAGAGAGAGAGGAAGAGGAGGAGGAGCAGGAGGACGAGGCGTCGTCTTCGTCGCTCAGCCGTGAGTGGTGTCGTCCTCCACGAAGTCCTTCGCCTGCTCGGCGGAGATCACATCGATGTGACTCACCTTAATAACGCACAAAGAAAGCGCGAGTTAGAAAACACACTTCCTACATACGGGAGCGGCGCGAGATGCTTCTTCGGCATGAACGCGCTCCGCTACGTTAACGTTCGTCACCTTGTTTCTGAATTTGACTCCGTAGAACTTGTCAGCTGACTCCAGCAGCTCGGGTCTGAAGGTGGTGGTGATGAACTGAGCGTGCCCCGCTAACTCCACGATCATATCTAATAAATAAATAAATAAATAAATAAAAATACATTAAAGAATCAGTATATACTAATATAGCATGTGTTAGTTCTGTATTACAGACAAGCAGGTGTTTATTTACTTATTTTTTTTTACACAACCATTTTATAAACAAGAATTTAATATAGAGTCAACGACATTTTAGACACAATACGGCCCAAAAAATGTGTCAACTGTCACATGTTGCCATGCCGACACACAGATCGACTCGACAGCCCGTAATAAGTGTAGTAACGTTTTCAAACTATTTTCTGGAACTGTAGCGAACACTGACGAGCGGAGTGACACACAGTGAAATGTCCCTGTACGTTAAAACGCTTAGACGCTGATTGTCCAATCAGATTAGTGGACCGGAACTAACTGTTGGATAAAAACATAACTCTAATGCCAGTGCAACACACACTAGCCAGGTTCAGATCACGTGTTCACGTTGGACCACATCTCATGGCTGAAACGTTGCGCTGAAACGTCCGGCCTCGTCGCCGAGGAGCGCAAACACGCCGTTTCATCAACACACATTATCTGCATCACGTCACCTCTCCCAGGGATTCCTGTCCTCGCTTATTCTCCATCGAATATTAAATTAATGCACATATCGGATTATCAGACTTTTTAGTCAGGTTGCTACGGGAGTCTCACCTGACACGGCTTTCCTGTGCTGCGCGTCCAAAGCCTGGTCGATCTCATCAAACAGGTAGAAGGGGGCGGGGTCGCATTTCTGGATGGCGAAGATGAGTGCAAGCGCCACCAGAGACTTCTGCCCTCCGGACAGCTGCTGCATCTCCCTCATCTCTCCCTGCTTCCCTGTGAAGGACACCTGAGACGGGAGAGAGGAACTGCATGAGGCCACATCATTCACCATCAAAACCTTCTCACTTAAACTAGCAACAACGACGACACTGATTATTCAGTTATTGTAAAGACTGCAGACGCTCGTACTCTGATTCCGACTCCTGTGAACTGGTCGACACTGGGGACACTGCTCTGGGAGGCGGAGCCTCTCTCGCTGTCAGCTCCGCCCTCCCCCTCATCCTGAGACTGCCCCCCCTCAGCATCTCCTTTCTTCATCACCAGAGTAGCTTTGCCTCCTGGAACTAACTTCTGGAAGACCTCGCTGAAGTTCTTAGACACCTACAAAATTGCGGAGGATAAATGAACCCGACACTAGCAGCGATTATTTACTGGTAAGGTGTAAAACGTGTGTGTAGGTGAGTGCAGCATACTGACGCGACGAGGGCCGAGTACACACCTGTTTGAAGGTGAGCTGGATGGCCTCGTATTTACGCAGCTCCAGGACGTTCATGAGCTCCATGATGGACTTGTAGCCTCTGTCCAGCTCGTCCTGCCTCTTTATCAGCTTCTCCTTCTGCTCGGAGAAGTTCACAAACTGGTCCAGAGCCTTCTTATTCACGTGGCTGTACTTCTTCAGCTCCGTGTTACACTGCTCCAGCTTACGGAAGAGCTGCAACATGTGGGAGAGACGCACACGCACACTTTCAAGCTCGACTCTGAAGGACATCGTATCGGTTTGAATTTTTTTTTTTTTTTTAAGGAAATCATTTACGGCAACAATATGAAACATTTAACTGTTCCTTCATGACTAACTCTCACACACACGAGCCAAGTTTCACTAAATCACTAATATTAACTGGCTATATTTAACTAAGTATTCTTTGCTAATCCCAGGTTAGACTAGCATCGATTCCACTAGATAACAGAGTGGCAGCAAGTCGAACTCCATCAGCAGATTAGCAAAGTAGCAGTTTAGTTAACTGCAGCCCTGGAGCTCACTCTGAGCTGCACCACGCACTTCACACGTTCACGTAGTCGTCTTCTGTAACTGCTTTAACTTGGCAGGGGTCGCGGAGGTTTAAATTACCAATTTGTTTATATTTTGAGAAACAGAGCGTTCGTTATAAAGTTCGTCCGTTATAAAATAACACTTGCACAAGTGGGCGAGATTAGTCAGAATTCCTTCGTGAGCGGCCAGGAGGGGGAATAAAGTAAACAGTTCCGTGCGCTCCTCTACCCTGAGTCCATACTATCAACATAATTTATAGAACATTATAAAAATGACTATAGAGGAAGACTAGTTTTAAGCCTTTCAGCCCTAAAGGCTATAAGAGTCAGATAATAAGCTCTCTGTTTCTGTTAAAACTCAGAGTCCTTGGATGATGAGGAACCGGGTCTCTAAACACCGCAGTGATGAAACAAGACTTTCCATCAAAAGAGGGCGAGGCTACATTTGCAGGCTGCAGTGATATTTCAGAAATAGGGTTTTAACACACATGCTGACAGACATTTAAAGCTGCAAGGACAAAAATGTCAGGATTCTCAACATCCCCCTCGTCACACTCTTCACAGAGACGTTTATATAATAAGAGAGGAGGATAGAAGAGGGCATAATGACGGTCTGAGTCACCTCTGTGTAGGAGGGCTGGGACTCCGTGTGTGTGTGTGTGTGTGTGTGTGTGTGTGTTTGGGGAATTGAGCGAAGAAAGGGAGAGAAAGTGGGGGTGAAATAAAGAGCTGGAAGGATGCAGTGAGAGATGGAGAGAAGATAAGAAAATGAACGGAGCAGTACGAGGTAAAGAGGTGTGAGAAGGGTCACCTGCTTGAGCGTGAGCGTCTGGTACTTCTCGAAGGCCTCCTGCGGCAGGGAGCCGAGCTCGCGGATCTTCTTCATGCACTCCTCCTTCTTCTTCAGCAGCATGCCCTGTCGGTTGGTCATCTTCTCCAGCTCCTTGGTGTCATGGTTGATGGCCTCGTTCTGCTCCTTCTCAATGTTCTTCCACCGCTCCATGCTTTTTATGTGGTCCTTAATCTCCACCTCGGTTTTATCGATCAGTGTGTCCAGGTCTGAGACAGAGGAGGCCGATACAGCGGGGGTTAAAACCCAAACTCTGCCACCGTCGTCATGAATGTTGTCATGATCTGCGTCTCGAACCGAAAACTCTGACCTCACATTCAAAAGTACTCAATAATCCCGAAAATCCACTACACGAGTGCAGCATGTCAGGACAGCGAAAAAAAAACCCAAACATGTACAGTGCTGTGCAAAAGTCTGAGGAACATGCAGAGAAACGCTGCAGAGCAAAGATGCCTTCAAAAATAATGAAATTAAATGTTTCTATATTTAAACAAACCACTATAAAGAGCAGTAAACAGTAATAAATCAAACAAGGTCAGTATTTAATGTGACGATCCTTCACTTTAAAATAAAACAGTATCTCAGGTGCAGTGTGTGCAGTTTTATAAGGTTCTTATAAGCTTATATGGTTATAAAGTTCTTCTGGAGACTCTGACTGTCGTCTCGCTTCTTATTTCTGCAGCGAAACCCAGCAGCCTTCATTCTGTTTTTAGCAGAAAAGTGTCTCTTGCGTAATATTTCGTTACCGACATACAAACCTTTTTAACATTTAATTTTGTGCTGGAAAACTAATGTTTGGAATCTAAAAGGTTTTTGTACGGAATCAATAATGTAGAAGTCAGAAAATAAACATCTCTAAAAAAAAAATAATAAAGTGCCAAGACTTTTGCACAGAACTGTATCTTATTCATTGAAACGTGGCTTTTCTTAAATGTGACTCTGAGTAACATTTCAAAATATTAACACAGAATCCAGCTTCAATATTTCTAACATTAATCTGTAAAATAACTGAATGAAACGAAAGAGAAGATCACGAGTCCCTCACGATTGCTACACCACTAGTTTGGGAGCCCATGACTTACATTATACATTACAGTGACAATTAGCATCTTTAATCTAGCATCTTTAATCGAATCGGTGATTTGTTCGTATAACAGCATACAGCAGACAGACAGACAATTAAAACCCCGACTGGATGGCTCGTGCTTTAAAGTATCAGTCTCGGCTACACTAAAATGTAACGTTAGCCAGTTAGCTTGCCGTAGAACTGAGCCGTGCCTTTAAGTTCAGTACTTCCTGCATACTCACCCTCTGAGCGGGCCATGGTGTCTTTGATGCGTTTGTTGATACCGTCCAACTCGGACGTAGTGGCCGTGAGGACGGTTCCTCCTTCTGTCTCTCTCAGCTCGTTCAGCTCCTAGAAACACAGACACGTCAGCACTGCACGTAGTCAGGAGGCATCCTTACCATTTTCCTCTACGTGGAAGGGTCACGGTAGCGCCTGGTGCGTTCGGTAAGCGCTCAAGTTAGCCCGAGTTAGCGGGACCCACCTGTTCCACCTGGTCGAGGCGTTTGCGCAGGTTCTCGTTCAGGTACGTCTCCACCCTGGTCATGATGCCCTCCAGTTTAATTCTCTCGTTCAGCAGCTGCCTGTTATCCTACAGTGGAAAAAATGACATGTTTATACGTGTACTGTGAGACGTGGAGCTTTGGGAAGGTCTGAACAGCAGGCGTTAGGGTTAAGAAGAGCTGGTTAAGGCGGACGCGGACCTGCTGCAGCTGTCTGATCTCGTCGTTGAGGTCGTCGACGCGGCGCTGATCCTCCAGGCTGAGCTGTGAGAGCAGGTCCGTGCCGAGCTCGGCCTTCAGAGACTCCCGCGTGCTCTCCATGGCGTGCAGACTGGCCTCCAGACTCTGCAGACTGCGTTGCTGTAGGGGTGAGAGAGGGGGGGGGGGACAGTTTCACTAGGTTTCTGCCAATATTACATTTTCATATCACCATGACTACGCTGCACTCGATGGCAAAATGTAAACTGAGGAGCACAAACAGAAATGCAGGATCATAAGAATTTCACTTCATTCGGTACAGTAGGACGCAGTAGTATTTAAAAAATTAAAATGGGCATTAAAGCCATTTCAGGCACTGTCATGAAGCAAGCATTTGGGTTTGGGTTTTCTCTAATTATCCGTGCGTTCCCTTAACTCATCATTAGTGTAACATCAAGCAAAAAAAACCCAGTACATTCAGTATATGACAATGATATTCACACACGTGAGTACAGAAGACGTGGTGAGAACGGAAAACACGGCCACTTCTGTGTAGCTGAGAGATGTGTGGGTGTGACAGAGGAGCTGATATGCGAAGCCAAAAGATTTTGGCACAGTAACGTAGTCTCACAGTTGAAGGTGGAGATACGGAACAACAGAACTGCTGAAATTCGGCTTGATGGTCGATACACATTTGAAGTGAACACAATACTGATTATATAAAGGGGCCTTGTGTCACATTTAGACAAAAAAAAAAATGATTCAGTCATTCAGGAATGAAAACTCAGTGTGTTATGGACAGGTAGTATTTATGTCCACTGGGTCTGAGTGCGTTGTACCTTTGGCATGAAGGTTTTCTCAGACTGCTGCCTTTTCTCCTTTAGCATCTTCATCTCGGAGAGGATGCTGTCTCGAGAGGCCTTAAACTTCCTCTGCTGCGTCTCGATCTGCTGCATCTGGTTCATCAGCTGATCGATCTCGTTATTGATGCGTGCGCAAGGGGGTTAAGGGTTTAACTACCTCACGCACGCACGCACAAACCTCGACTATAGATCTGCATTTCTTCCTGCACTTTTAACCCTTACTCATAGGTCACGTCTATAAATACGAACGGATACAACTGACTGAAGGTTTTAAAAGTTTCAACAAAACAGCAGTGCCGTTTCCGGGCTCGGTTCTTCCGCTCACGGTGTAAGAGCAGACCGCGGGGTTCTCATCGCTCCACTGTGAGGATGCTGAATGGGTTTCTAAGAATAGCACACACAAAGCGGGCAATCAACAGTGAGAGCCTGAGAATGCGATATTAAAAAACACTCCCTCCTGTGTCTGACTCACTGCTACAGTCTAGGAGCGCCTCTGTGTTTTGATTACTTTCCCTCCCTCTCTCCCTCTTTCTCTCTCTCTCTCTCACACACACACACACACACACACACACACACACACACACACACACAGCTTCATACAGTTGGGTCCATAAGTATATTGTATATTGTAATTTTGCCTCTGTAAACTACCACAATGGATTTGAAATGACGGGGTTTAACAAAAATATTGCATTAAGCATTTAGGAATTACAGCCTTGTTTTTTTGGCACAAAAGTAATTGGACAATTGACCGATGAGCAGTTTCATGGCAAGGTGCGACCTGTTACTCCTGATTTCGTGACAATTTAAAGAGATTAAAAGGTCTGGAGTTGATTCCAAGCATTGAATTTGCATTTGGTTGCTGTTCATGGGAACTCATGGGAAGTGAAGGGGGGGGGTAACAGAACAAACCCATCAGAGAAATAGCAGAAAGTTGAGGATGTAATGGCTGTAATTCCTAAACAGTTAATGCAATAGTTTTGTTAATCCCCTTAAATTAAAGCTGAAAGTCTTCACTTCAATCACATCTTGACTGCTTCAATTCAAATCCATTGCAATGCTGTACAGAGGCAACATTAGTAAAAGCGTGTCAAATACTTATGGACCCGACTGTAAGTAATCAGAAATTTTCAGAGGAGGAATATATTTTCAGACATTTTCAGTTTTGCCTTTCCTATGCACTTTTTCACATACTAGCGACGCTATTACCATTGCACACTTCCGGCCCTCGACGTTCCACACACACACACACGCACGCACACACACACACTCTGATGACGGGATGACGGAGTGAGTCACGCAGCTGCCCTCTCTGCTTCTGTGTCGTGTTCATCGGCTTTGGGGCTGAGAGATGTGACACACCAGTGTGAGTGCATGCCTCATCATGAGACTTACCACTAACCAATGTCTTCACTTCCGCCTAGACACTAGAGTGTGTGTGTGTGTGTGTGTGTGTGTGTGACGCAAACGATGTAAGAGTTGAAATCCGCCCGGTGATAATTAGTTGATGAGCTGACTTAGGCACGTCAGAGTGTGTGTTGCAGAAGTAGCAGTAGTGTCTTTTTAAAATTCTTCTTATGGTCGCTGCTCATCTCTCAAACGCTCTACTTCAGTGACTGTAAACTCGTCTACTCCAGCTTTGGAAATTTTTTCTGCCACTACACTACAGCGCTGTATCAGTCCGCAAGCCGGCCCTGCTGCAATGAATCATGGGAAGGATATGTTCGATGTTCCTGCGCAGGTTTTCGTTGAGTTTGGCTTCTAGCTCGGAGAGCTCCTCCTCAGCTTTGCGCATGTCCTTCTGAAGCTCCAGACGGGACTTCCTCGTGTCGTAGTACCCGCCTGTGAGAGCGCCGCGGTGACTCACCTGGTCTCCTACACACACACACACACACACACACACACACACACACACACACGCATTAGTTCATCATGATTTCAATGAAAGCAATCAATATAAACAGCTAACAGCTCCGACGGCTGTTTAAAGGCGCAGACGTCGTACCCTCCAAGGTAATGCAGTCCATAGTGAAGGCTCGAGCCAGCTGCGTGGAAACCTCCATACTGCGACAGATGAGTGTCTTCCCAAACACGTGCTTGAAGGCTTTATCAAAGTTCGGACTGTAGCGCAATTTGCTGATCATCGGGATGGCGTCCTGCGAAAGAGAAGATCCAGAGTCGATCTCATTTTCAAACTGAGCTCACTATAAATCCGTCGTGCCGTAAAAATCATTCTGCTTACGTTGGTCTCGGGGTAGGCGGTGTCCCGGACGTCCAGCTTGCTGAGGGGCAGGAAGGTGACCTCTCCAGGCAGGTTCATCTTATTGAACTCCATCAGAATTTTAGTGCTCACCTCGTCAGTCTCTACGATGTGGTAAAACAACCTGACACACGCAAACGCACCACAGTGAGCGATGGCACTGATAAAATAGCATCGATCATTATTTTAGCTATGAGTATCCTATCCTAGTCCTAAGCGTCATGGTCAACGTTTCGTGGGTCACCTGGTTCCAGCGGTCACCTCCACGCAGGTGTAGAAGGCGGGCTCACACTCAAAATTGTTCATGACGATGCCGTGGTATCCGTTGATGACGTGTTGGTTGATGCCTTTCCGGCGGAAATGTTCCAGGACCTTATTGATGCTGTCGATGCCGTTCAGAATGGCCTACGAGACAAAACGAGCCGTGAGTCGGCGTGTCTTTCGAGCATTTGGATTACATCACAGCTACAGAGCTGCGCTTTCTCTTTTGGCATCCAGCAGATATTAAAAAGAACTGGGAGAATTAAAGCTGCAGGTCTTTATGACTTTTAATTAATAATCAGCTCAAATTAATCGGTAAGTCATAAAGTGCTTCGGAATTAATTGCTGGATGGATCATGTGGAAAAACTTTACACTGTGCGGTGTTACAACTCTTATTTAGATCCAAATTAGCAGCGCGTGTGTGAGAGTGAGAGAGAGAGAGAGAGAGAGAGAGAGAGAGAGAGAGAGAGATAGAGAGAGAGAAGAGTGAGAGTGAGAAAGAGTGAGAGAGAAAGTGAGAGAGAGATAGAGACCTTTCCTGTTGCTGCACGTAGTAGCTGCTGTTTTTTCTCCAGGTCTTCTCTCTTGGCTGCCAGGGCCTGCTGCTCCGCATTCTCCTCTCTCCACAGGTAGCTACAGGAGCAGAAGCACACACACACACACACACACACACACACACACACACACACACACACACACACACACACACACACACACACACACACAGAGAGAGAGAGTCCATGACTCAGGTTTAATAAATATCACACCATCAGGGGAGTGTGAGCACTGACGGAAACAACAACCCCAACTAATCCTTAACTTCTCTTAAATGATTAAATTTAATAGCACCCCCTGACAAACGGTTCTACACTCCAACTTCGGACACATTCGATGCTGCACTTCGACACAACGCCACTAATCTGATGGTGTCTCAGGTCTACGGGAGGATCAGACAGCTGAGATTTAAGGCACTCGTTTTTTGGGTAATAAATATTTTTTTTGCACATCTCTTACATCTTACATCTCTTCAGTGGTAAAACTCTCGCAGTAAGATGACCACAAGAGGAGAGCGTTTCTAGCGGGTTTTATTTTCTACGAACCCCGGGCACTCCATCGTATGATCACGCTCCGTGAAATTCGCACTCATTTACTTTATTCTTTCATATATTTTGGGACTGTATTTACGGCCACGGAATGATTTTGGCAGCGCAGTATTACCCCCCGGGGTGTGAAAAGAAGGGCTTTACTGGTTTAAGGTGAACGAGTGAACGAGTGAATAAGACGAGAGAGAAACCTGGAGATGGAGTGAGTCACAGACGGAGTGAAGCCGTCGGAAAAGGACGTGGATGTGTGGAAAACGGAGGCTGGCCCTGGGGCCGGGTGCTGCTGGGCTTTTCAGTCTCACAGCTCTGGCAGTCGCTGGCCGTGTGAGTCATGAGCGGGTGAGGAGGTGGGGGGCGGCCCGGACTGTCGCACTTACTTTCTCTCGCTCTGCAGCTCGTCCTTCCTGTTTTTCACCTCGTAGTATTTCTTATCCAGCTCCTCCACGCGCGTCTTCACTTCGTTCAAGTCTTGGTCCAGTTTCTAGAGCAAAGCAAAAGACAAAAAAAAAAAAAAGCATAAAAACACATCATACGTCAGTGTATATTAGAACCAAATGGTCAGACGCGTTATGGCCTAAACACGACTCTTACGTTATACTGCTCCAGGTTCTTCTCCTTGTTGGCCTCGGTGTCCTCCAGGTCCTTGTTGATGGCGGCGATTTGCCGTTTCTTGTCGTTGATGGCCTGGTCGAGGGACTTCAGCTCCTTTTTGATCCACTTGTCCCTCTCCTCTTTGGAGGTGAACTGGCTGCCACGGCCCTGCTTGGCGTACAGGTCTGTGCGCTCCTGAGTGGCCTGGGCCAGCCTGCGCTCCGGGACGGGCGGAACACACAGAACCGGCAGGGGAAAGCGGTTAGCATGGTTTCACTGCGCAATTCTTTCCTTCATGAACAATCACGTCTATTCAGAGGTGCGTTTTCCTGCAGAAACGGCTTTTCAGGGGTGTTTTTTTTTAAATCCCGTTTATTACTGGTCTTAGATCACACCATAGCAGTCGATGTGTACAAGCTGTTACTATAGAAACAATAACGTATTAGAAAGATGACATTAATATAAACCTATCGTTCATGTTACAGACGGAACTACTTTCCAAGTCGCGCTGTTACACGAGAATAACGCACACCTCCTGACCAATCAGACTCGAGCGTTCAACTGCGCTGTGACATCATGACTGAATAGCAAATCAACTCGTTTTATATGTCCTAGAGTATAATCATATATTTTTATCATGTCATGTATTTCTTGCCGGTTGTGTAACTTGAGGTTACAGAACGCTAAAGAAGAGTAAACTCTGAATGAATGACTGACTGACTGAGTGGCCAAAAGATACGGTTAAAACGAGGAGGAGGAGGAGGAGGAGCTTATGATTTAATACAGCAGAATCAGTACATGACAATAAGTGATGATATGTTCGATAATTAGCTAATCTGGTAGTAAATAATGTTTAATGGAAGTAGATCACATGCTACACAATTTTGTTTAAAAATCCAATACGGATCATTTTTTCCAACAGAATGCAGAAAAAGTAGACGCCGGAAGGCTTCACCTGGCAATGCCCCTCTCCTCCTTCTCCTTCACTGTGTTGAATTTGGGCTCCGTCTCCTGCAGCTCCTTCTGCTTCTCCTCAATCTTCTCCAGCAGCTTCTGCCTCTCTTTCAGCAATCGTTTCTGAGAGAGAAGAGAGAACACCAGTTTACTGCACATTTCATTCAGTCTTCAGCTTGTTCTTTTAGTTCTACACGGAGTAATAACAACAAAAATATTCTCATTAGACACTGGATTTATTTATTTTCGCTAACAGTGACCGTTTCCACAGTGTGAACATCCCGTGCATCTCATCCGCACAGAAAGCATTTAATCTTTAAAAACACTTTTTAATAAAAGGGTGAGAAGCATAAACATCGCGGAGCACACACTCATATACAGATGCTCTAGAGGATCCGGCTGCTTTCTGCGCAGGTGGGTGTGTGTAATCGGCGCCAAGAGTGAAGGGTAATGAGAATCGCTTTCTGAGCCAAACTGGAATCATGCTCGGCAAACTAAAAAAAGAGAAAAGGATGCATTTCATCCTCTCCATCTCCACGTCATCAATCCAGCACTGAGCCAGGATGGGATACTGGGTAGCATGTGTAGTTCAGTGTGTGTGTGTGTGTGTGTGTGTGTGTGTGTGTGTGTGTGTGTGTCTGGACCGCTGCCCTGTGTAGTGTGTGTGCAGTTTGTGACGCAGACGGGGACTCTGTCGACCCTCTGTTCTGTATTTCCTGCCAGCACTTCCCACAGACATCAGGCTTTATGCAACAGCTTCATCCAGACCGATATGAAGCAAAGACACACGTCAACAGAACATACAAGCGGCTTATAAGATGAAAAATATGGCGTTTTCATGCAAAAATCTTCAGCTTACCATAAACACCATAAATACCACCTAACACCAGCTAAAACCTCACGATCAGGTTTATGATGCGATTAATAATGTACAATAATTGCATAAATGACACAATTACTTTCAATATAAAAGAATATTTTCATTTTAGGCTACGATTCTTCATGTGTGTAAATTTCTGGAATGAAAATAAACCTTGTGCTTAGTCACACTGAGCTCCGTTTTAATGCTGAATACGAACGTGATCAGACTACAAACAAACATTCATTCCCCTGTACTGCTATATATAAATAAATCTGTAAACATGGCTAACGACTGCATTATTAGCAGTAAGAGTGTGTGATGATAAACCACTGAGCACTGATTAATAACCTGAATGTACAGCTCATTCATCTCGATTGCTCATGTTAGACCTTCAGGTTGTAGGTGGCGTAAAAATGACTGTTGGTTATGACTTTAAAAGCTGCCGTTTATCAGCTGACAGGGCTGTGTATCGTGCGAACGCCAGACGC
Organism: Pangasius djambal; assembly: GCA_022985145.1. Lineage (NCBI taxonomy): Eukaryota > Metazoa > Chordata > Actinopteri > Siluriformes > Pangasiidae > Pangasius > Pangasius djambal. Next base: position 16,452,834 of record CM040999.1, on the reverse strand, counting down.
GTTAATTAGCCTAAACATCAAACGGTAATATGACCAATAAAAGGAACATCAAGCTCTTATCATATCGCAGGTCAAGCCTCTTACGAGTCCGTGTCAACTCCTCAACATCTCCGACATAATCCAAGACTAATAATAAAACAATTGTAAAATAATAATAATAAACTAAAATCTCTCTGTACGCACTCTGCTTGCAATGACGCAACACGTACACGACACGTGTTACGCATGTCTGGCCACGCCCCCTTCTCTCCCCCTCTCTCAGGGCCACGTGATGCTATCGTCGATCTGCGACAGTCAGTGCGCAGAAGAGGACGATGACATTTTACACACCATCCAGAAGCTTATTGGCTTATAGCTTAGAAACTTGTCATGTTTTTGCCATCTACGGAATCTGTTGTAGTCATTCGAAGAGGAAAATAATTGCGATCAATTAATCAAAAAAAAAAAAAAACACTGTGAGTCAATGGATTAGTCTGTTAATCCGTGTGCGTGAGTGAGTGCGTGCGTGCGAGTGTGTGTGCGTGCGTGTGTGTGTGTGCTGACCCTCTGTTCGCTGTTGCCTGCCAGTTCGTCCTGCAGGTCTTTGGCTTTGAGCTCCAGTTTGGTTCTCTGCTTGATCTGCTCCTGCCGCTCAGCGCTCAGCTGCTCCTTCTCCTCCTTCATCGCTGAGATACGAGCCTTCAGCTCCCGCACGACTCGCTCCGTCTCCTACAGAGAGAGAGAGAGAGAGAGAGAGAGAGAGAGAGAGAGAGAGAGAGAGAATGCATTACATGCATCACCTCAGAGCACAATATTAAAACACTACTTTATTCACAAACGCTTATGCGAGACATGAAGCACTTCACTCTAACTGCTCGACACTTTACCTCCACTTTGTCTCTGGCATCCTGCTGAGCGTCACGCAGCTGCCTTGATTTGTCCCCACACGTCTCTCTCTTAGAGGACAGCTACAACACACAATCCGGCAATTAACTAACTCCTTTTCATACACACTCCCGTAGAGCTTATCTGGCAGCTTGGCAATAGATTGAGTATAAACCGTGTTTACGTGTGTGTGTGTGTGTGTGTGTGTTTGCCTCATCGAGCTTGGCCCGGGTCTCGTTGAGCTCCTGGTTGTAGATGGTGTACTCCAGCGCTCTTCTCATCTTGTCCCATTTTTGGTACTGCGCCAGCTCCTCCTTTTCATCCTCCAGGGTGTGCAGTCGCTCCTCTATGTACTTCAGCAGCTCGTTGATCTTCTCCCTCTTTCCCTCTGCACGTAAACAACAACAAGACCTGACTTGCACGTTTCAAAACGCTTTCACGGTGCCATCATGCGGATCATAATCCGTTTCAAAGTTTGCTTTCCTCTTCAGTTTGGTTCATTTTGGGGGGGGGATAAAGAAGAGCACATCCTTCAAACTCAGCTATGAAGCCAAAATAAAATCAGACGACGGCGTAATTCGGTTGGAGCGCAGAAAATAATCGGATGCACGTACGGGAAGTGCGGTCTGTTCTGTACCAGAAGGAAGCACATCATCGCCTAATCACCTGTATAATGATCACAGACTCTATTTACACCTGGACGTTTCATGCGTCTTGTATCTTAATTGCATCCTGAGAACATTTTAATGACATGCACTTGCAGCCAAACACACATCCGGCTGGCCGTAATTGCTGTTTTATGAAAAAGACAGTCGACTACGTGCACCCACGGAGGAAACACGTCACCTACAGCGAGCCGCTGTGTTTGTGAGAACTGGCCTGCAGAGGCGTAAACACGCAGAGGCGCGGTTTCGTGTTTACGGAACAATTTCGGAGCGCTAGCTGTTATGATGTGTGACGTTTAGAACCTGTCTCCTTCATCAGCGAGATGCTCTCCTCCTTGCGCTCGTCGTACACCCGGGTTCCTGCCACCTCCCTCAGGAGCTTCAGGCGCTGGGAGTCGGGAGCCGTGGCCATCTGGTTGATCTGAACACACAGCAACAGCGCCGTACTGTTCATTACAACGCTATTATAAAGGAATACACAGGTTTTTTAAATCTCTTCCTACTGAATCTGTAGCGTTAAACGCTCTTGTAGAATATTTTACTCAGATACCACAAAACCTTCAGGAAAGCACAAGTTATTTTATAACTGGAGTTTTGAATCTGCGACATTTAGTCAGCTAACAACCGACGTTCGGCTTCCGGTACAAGCGAGTAAACAGCAAAAAGTTTCTTTTCATCAGTAAACAGACTGAAATTAAATAGTTTGGGGTGAACGATACGACAAAAATATCATATCGCGATACAGTAATATTTTTTTAAAAATTATTTTTCAATTTAATTACGTAAACTTTAACACTAAAAAGTAGGAAAAATATTCGTATTTATATAGATGTTCCCTATTTTCAGATGTTTAATAGTTACAGTTTAGAAAGCAAATTAAAATGATATTCATAATATTTCTAATAATTACTAATAAATAAATAATTTTAGATTTTAAAAATATTTAATATTCTAAAGTTCAGTTCAATTCTCATCAAACAAAAAGCGTCCAATCGGGTTGTACTTTTTTTTTTTTTTTTTTTTATACACGGTTTCTTTATATGATGTTTAAAAAACTTCTTGTGATGCTCACGATGACTCAGGAAAGAGAATATTGTGATATTATTACGATATTTATCACGTTATACAGTTCGAAAATTCCCAGGACGCTTGAAGATTACTGAAATTATGTTACGTTAGTGTAACTGTTTCACCTTTCCCTGCTTTACGATGTAGTAAGGGTTACTGCGGGAGAAACCGGCGCTTTCCAGCAAGTTCATCACATCGTTCTTCCTGAAATACACACACACACACACACACACACACACACACACACACACACAGCAGGTCACCAGTCTGTCACCTGACAGAACTCACCAACATTACCAGAAACTCCCTCCACACTTACGTCACCATCTTCTTATCCAGGAAGTACTGGTCCTTTTTAGCGCCGATGACTCGCCGCAGTGAGACCTCCTCTTTGTCGATCTGAAGAGAGGAAACACGAGTACATCACCCGCGCTAAACAGTTATCCAGGAATACACATCGGTACAAAACACACACTACAGCCATACTGAAACAGCACTACACACACACACACACACACACACACACACACACACACACACACACACACACACGTGTTACAGGACCAGCGTTACTGCTGAGGGATTTTACCGGAAGCCTGTTGTCGGAGTTGTCGAATATAATCTCCACGAAAGCAGAGATGACTCGGGGACCGGTGCCCTCCTGCACACACACACACACACACACACACACACACACACACAAGACACCGTTATGTCAGAGCATGTCTTTTTTTCATATTTAAAATAACATACATAAGTATTATACTATATAAAATAATATAAGGTATTTATACTAAATGGAAAATTTAGAAAATACTAAATGGCTGGTTTGTAAGAGCTGGAAGGCTACGACGTTCAGTCACACAGAGGGACATTTAGATGAACAGAGGAGTACAGTTTAAAACCGTTTTATTATTCCAGACAGAGACACAGACAGAGACACAGACAGACAGAGACACAGACAGAGACACAGACAGACAGAGACACAGACAGAGACACAGACAGACAGAGACACAGACAGACAGAGACACAGACAGACAGAGACACAGACAGACAGAGACACAGACAGACAGACACACAGACAGAGAGACACACAGACAGAGAGACACACAGACAGAGACACAGACAGAGACACAGACAGAGACAGACAAAGAGAGACAGAAATAATGAGAGAGAGACAAGCAGACAAATTCACAAAGACAAACGGACAAAAATAAAAAGACAGACAAAGAGACACAGACAGACCGAGGCAGAGACTGAAGAAGACAAAAAGACAAAGACACACAGATACAAAGACTGATGGACAGATAGAGACACAGAAACACAGATAAAGACAAAAAAAAACACACAGACAACATATCTGCAACATTTTTACACACTGTAAGCACCTTTAGTTATTATTATTCTTATTAATTATTATTATTATTATTGAGTGTCTGATGTTTTGAAGCACGTCTAAGATGTAAAGCTGCTGAATTAACAGTACTGACGTGCAGCAGCGCCAGACGCTGCTCGGGCCGCAGGTGACTGAACTCATCACTCAGCACAAACTGGATAGCTGCAAAAGAAACAGTGTCAGGAGGAGAATGTTTACACACACACACACACACACACACACACACACACAAACACACACACACACCATCATGCTATAACAGCACTTTTCTTCATCACGGAAATGAAATTAGCAGACTGCCGTCTGAACTTTCGATCTTGGTTAACGTACTGACGGTCCCTAACCCCAACTTAACAGCAACACACTAACACTGTATGAATAAAGAGTTTATTCTGCGTCTGTGACTCAAAGACTCACGAAACTCACCGTAAAAGAAGTTACTCTTTCCAGATCCGTTTCTGCCCACTGGATTTAAAATAAAATACAAAATTGAAGTAAGTCTTTAATTATCAACCTTTTGTGATTTTGCGAAAAGCAATAAATCTCATCTCTTCACATCATGAATATAAAACATACAGTCACTGTTGATTTATTTATTTATTTTAAATGAAGTTGAACAATTCACCACTTTTCCAATCGAGTCTACACACTCGGAGAACTGCGATGAGATCAGACTCACCGATCACATTGTGCTTCGAGCTGAAAGGGTCCACCACAGTCTGGTCTCTGTAACTGCGGAAGCCCTGGATGATCACCTGGAGAAACGTGAGCACACGTACGAACCGGTTTAACTGTGTAGTTTAAAAAAAAAAAAAAAAAAAAAAAAAAAAAAAAAAAAAAAAAAAAAAAAAAAACCCTTTCCTGATATCTTTGTATCTGGTAGAAGACAAATTTGTCCTGTGCTGCAGTGATGTAAACTGCCACGTTACTCACGTTAGAGGAGAATTTCGCTCCTCTACGAAGTACACGAACATTTTGGCGACTTATTATTATGATCTCGTGTACATCCAGAAGATCGACATTCACTAGACGATCGTCCCTGTCCGTCAGGTTTCTGAGTCGGACTGCAGAATGTTTAGCGATTTCACGCACAGCGACATCAAACACGCTGTCTTTCATAAAACTCTCCGCTGTCGTCATGACTGTCGTCATGATTCTTTGTCTCGAGTCTAAAACTCTGACCTTAATTATTTACTAATCTAGAAAATCCCGAAATCTAGTACACAACACAGCTTTTCATGTGTTTCAAGGAAAACCAGTTAGTTTTAGTGCTCCATGCTGGTCTGAAATTGCACATACGAGCGCTAGTGTTTGTTTAGCGGAGATAAACGAATGAAGAAATCTGTCCGTTTTTTTTTTTTTTGGCTGAACCCCACGAGTGCAGCGTATCAGGACAGTGAAAAAGACTAAAACTTTTTCTGACTGTGACTCTGAGTAACTCGATTTTCTCTCACAACCCCATTTGAACTCTCTTGAACTTGTCTCGCTGAAATTCCACAACATTACACGTAACTATAAACGGATAAAAAAAAGTGTGTCTTTCTTTAATACAAGCAATCTCTCTAATCATAAAAAAAAATATTACTGGAGAATGTATAAGGGGAATAAAACACTTCAGGACATGCAGTTACAGGAAAATAATCAACTTCAGGGTGGTAACTAACTCCGCTTCATCACACCCCACGAAAAAGTTAAACTTATTATTATTATTATTATTATTTTTATTATTATTATACAACTTCGGCTTAAAATTTTGGTTCCTACTTAACCGTATAAAGTAAACTATAAACAGTTCAATTTTATCTTAAAAATTATGATTAATAAACCAGGACCTTATTTCAGTCTTTCAACTCACCACATATTAAAATACATTTAATGTTTAATTTAATTTAAAATTTAATGAATTTACCTGAGACATGATATCGCTTACTTTAACTAGTAACATTAAACCAGGAAGGCAATAAAAGAAAGAAAGAAAATGTGTGAAAAAATAAATAAAAATGTTTCTACAACGTTTATTTCAAGACTTTAATTGAAATATAATAAAATTACTGTATAATAATATAAGAAATTAATGTGTTTAGAGTTTACCACCTGACAGGAAAAACACAAATCAGTTAATAAACAATAATAAATTAAATGATTTTATTAGTAAAAATGAGAAAATAGAACTGTGAGAACGCAATACAATATTTAGGAAAATGTTTGATAACTTTAAACAGAAGGAAAAACTGTATTTTATTTAAATAAAATCATTAATAGTCGGCATTATTGTGGTGAACTTGTCACCTCAGGGAGATTACTACTGTAAGCACGCGCGCTTCTTCACTTCTGCTCTATTAGCATTAGCATTAGCATTAGCATTTCCTCAACTGAACAGCTAGCGTAGCGCCAAAGCTCACATTCGCTAACTCGATGTCTAAATTATCTAAACCTACGCGTTTGGAAATCCGATATATATAACACGATATATATAACTGGTGCAAAAAATGAATAAAAAACATGAATTCTATTCACACAATAACGACCTCAATATTAGCTTAGCATGAAGCTTAGCTGTTAGCATCTCCATTCACTTTACCTGTTTAATGTACATGGTTTCGCCTTTCGCGATTCACCTTCCAGAGCAAAATAAAGCTCCGCACCCTCCTCCTCTTCCACACAGAGAAGAAGGGTTGGTTATGAAGAAAAAAAAAACAAAATGTCCTGCACTTTAATAAATCCAGATTCGGTGCATGAAATACAGTTTTTTTTTCCTCACGTAAACAGAAACAACAAAGAAAATGGCGGAGGGGGCGGGAAACGATGGAAGATCTCATTTTACTGACGGCGCGGGGGGGAGCGGCTGTGGACGGACTTTACAGATCGATAAATTCTAAACGTACAAAAATCACTATCGTAAAAAAAATACGATGAAATACATTTTAAATACAATTTAATGGTGTAGAAAGATTTTAATGGACAGTGAGATCACGTTGAATGAATTTCCTTATCTTTATTTAACATCACACCCCTATTTTGAGATGTTGGTGTAACCCTCATGGAGACGGCTTTGGGCGCCAATATGAGACTGGATTCCACTCACTGAAGCGGGTTTTTTATTTTTTTTTTTTTTTGCCCACCCGTATTTCGATAGATCCCGCCTCCTAAATGCGGATTGGCCACTGACCTCTCATTCCGCGCTCTAGGATTGGCTATCAGTTTACAAACATTCCACGATTGGATAATTCACCTTTCCATCAACTACCTCAGCGTGGTGGATTTGACAGAAAATCGATTAAAAACTTTTTTTTTTTTTAAATTAAGGTTTATTGACAAATGTTTTAGTTAGTGGAAGTTTCTTCAGTTTTTTAGCTACTGTCTGTTATACCACTATACACCACTATAATGGTTTTCCAACACAAAATAACATTAATGTAGGAAAGGGGTCACTAAGGACTGATGTCCAAATTGCTGGTTTAAGTACCCTAGATCAAGTGGACATAGTAGTCCACTACAAAGGTGGCTCAAAATAGAGAAAGTGAGCACTTTATAACTCTCAGAGTCACAACAGGGGTCAGTGTTGCATCTTACTGTGTTATTAGGAGTTCGCTGGCTGTGTGGCGGCCTGGGAAAACCCTTCACAGGGTCAAAATCTGATTTCTTCTACGATATGCAGTGTATAATTCTTAAACTACGGACTTTCCTGGACCAATACATGTATCTCTATCACAAGCAAAGATATATCGTTAGTTTTTTTATTTTAATTAATTTTTATAGTATTCTGTGTACCAACAAAAATTAAAATGGAGAGAATTTAAAGGTGCATTAGGTAAGATTGGTCATGTTCTTAGAAAATGGTTAAGTAGGTGGATTTGACATTTAAATGTTTTTTTTTTCCTTGAGTGATTGGGTTTTCTCAGCCACTTAAACGCTTGTGCTGAGGCCTTGTCTTAAACCATTACTTTTGATCATGTTTTACATATAATTCAGGTTATTCGTATACAAGTATGAAAATAATAAAATTGTCTCTTGCACCTTTAAGACATCACACCAAGCTCTATATTTATAACCGAATACTCATGGACAATGTTATTGCCAAATTGAAAAGAATTCTAAGCTTACAAAACAGAAATGAGTTCTCAGTTTGATTACCAACATCATCCACGTCAGACTGTCTCATCACCTGACGTAAACGTCACTTGACTTTTAAACACGAGCCTCATCATCATCTGTTCACGCAACTGATCATTTGTTCACTAACATCATGCGGAAATAATCGCTGATTCATTCACTCACTTCTGATTAAACAAGTTAAACTACTTGTTCTTTTTATTATTAGAGCCTTTAAACATTTTAAAACTTTGTCCACTGTTTGTTTCACAGAGTGTGAAGAAGCTCTTCTCTGTTTTGATGATGAAGTGAGGACATTTTGAAATCTGCCATCTGATTACAAACTGAATTGATTAGGATTATATCCACTTCACTATTAAACGAATGTTTAACGATAACTTTCTAAGCCTATGTATTTAGTACGTTGACTAGCTAATAACTTACTCATTATTATTTGGTCACTTAGCAATTAGTGACATAAATCAGGACATTGAGCCAAAGCCTGACGGACTCACCAGAGAAGAAATAAGACCTTTAGTTATTTACAGGTGATAGTTAATTTTATAGATTATCCATTACATAGTAATTTACGTATTACATCCATAATCCAGCTCAGTACATTTGGGTTAGCCATCAATGCTAAATGTGATTATAGTGTAATTTTAGCCATACTGAGTATTTTTTTAATGTTCTGACGACACATGTTGATATTCCTGACAATTATAGCTCATTTTCGCTGTCTTTATACCTTTACATTGTGTGTAGAAAGACCTTTTACTATGTCCGATCTAGTAAAACTGGCAGCAACAAGCATTAGCAAGCTTATGCTGAGTGTCGCTCGTTCGTACGACCTTAATCACTTGAATGGCAGACGTATCATTCACAAGTTTCTTCGTTTTAATACCCTATCGAGTCTATAGTACCAACTTACACAGGGACTTAACACGTAATCTTAGACTAACAGATTAAAAACGTGTGTATGTTTAAAAAAGGCTAATGGCTAATCGGCCTACGTCATATGAACACTTAAAAATAATACACTGTGTTAGAACTGATTCTTCGCATTCTAGTGTTTGGGATGTGTCTTGATGTTTTAGTAACTACACGTGAATCCTACACAAGAATTTTTAGTGTCTCATTACCTCAGATTGCTTAATGTCAGGAAATGATTTATGCTGTCATGAGGTGGAATTGAATAACTCATGAATGTTCATCCCCGTCATGGATAAAAGAATTATTGGGAAAGTCTGGAATGAAGAAAATTCATCTACTTCATGAAGAAACAGAAGAAATGAACACAAACAAATTGCCACTTTTATATACAAAACATTTATTAACAGATTCGCACTTGATAAAAAAAAAAGAAAAGAAAACAATTAAAAAAAAAAAAATCAATAAATTAATATGAAAAGCCTTAGAGTGTGACGCAAGTAGGCATGAATGATCATTAAACTAAGGCTTGTATTGCAGTGTGTTCTAAGGCAAACACCAAAACAACACTCACTTCCATGCAGTCTTTTAAACACAATCAAACTGAATCCCTGTTGCCATCCTAACAGCCCTTCCAGTGCTTTATCAAAATTAAATAAAGTTCGTTAGCTGAGCCCTTGGAGGGCAGGGAGATCGAGTGAACATCAGTGCAGACTTCAGGAGGAAATTTACCCAGAAAGCTTCGCAATCTGATTGTAATTTCCTTTTCAAAAAACAACAAAAATGATGTACGTATCGTTAAAACGGATTTGCTCCGTTCATGTTCTTTATGTAGCAAACCACATGACAGGTGACGACTTTATTCCTTTATTCTGCTAGCTAATTAGCACGTAGCTAATTACCACTCTACGTAGTTATCACCTAGCAAGATAACTATTCAGAATGCTGGCTAGTTACCATGCTTGGTTGTTTAACAAGCAGAAAAGACTGTTGGCGAAGTTCAAAAAATATTATTTCAGCTACATCATTTTTTTTTTTTGCTGCCAAGTTTGAACTCCTGGGCAAAATATCTTGTTGACAAAGTTGCGTAGAAACAGTCTTAATTTCTTCTTCGCCAAAACCATGTATTGCCTTTTTTATTCCTTTATATTTCAAGTAGTCAGGGAGGCGATGGGACTGAGATTGATGGGCGACAGGAAGGAGGTAGGGAAGGAGAAAACGGATGACTCGAAGCTCTTATCGATCGTGAACTCGTCACTCTTGTGTTCGTCATCGTTGTTTTCGATATTGCTGTCCGTCGCAGAAGCCAGAACCTCGTTTTCGAACTGCAGCAGCTGGCCCATGAAGCTGAAGTTGGGTGAGACGACGGCGCGCCGCTGCCTCACGGCGTCGAACGCCTCCTCCAGGCGCAGCCTCTGCGTCTTCATCAGGTACGCCATGCAGATGGTGGGCGAGCGCGAAATGCCCGCCTCGCAGTGCACCAGCACCTTTCCACCTTCTCGCTTCACCTCGTCTGGAAAAGAGAGGGAAAGCAAGAGCACTTTAGATATGACCTTTGAATGACCTTAGAATACGTTTAAATAAAATACTCTTTGTTGTATTAATGTTATCCAGTGTTTAAGTACATGTGTGATCATATGTAATCATTTCAAAAGAAAAGTACATGCTCCAGGATACTCCAAAAACACTATTTTTAGCTCAGACTCACACTGGGGGTGTGGCCTAAAGTGTGACAGTTGATATATATATATATATATATATATATATATCAAAAGTCCTTTGCGTTTGTTAGCAACATTAGGCTCATAGCACCAAATATGACTTGGCTGATGGACTACATCTGAAATAACTTGAAGATTGTGTACATTTTTTTTTGTTAAACTCTCACTTTAACCAAAAGTTCTATGATTAGTTAAAAAAAAAAAAAAAAGTTGGATATTTGAAAGTAAAAAAGTTTTCCTTAAATAACAGATTCCTCCGAGTTTTGTTCTTCCTTTTGTCTCTTCTACATTTCTGAGTTCTCTCTTTGTCCGTTTAAATGTCAGATATTTTTATTCTCTTTTTTCCCTTCCAAGTAAAGTGGCTTATGCTTAGTCTGACTCATAAGATTATGTCTAGCCCTACTCAGATAAAACACACACACACACGTCTTTCTGCAGGTCATTCACTAATCAGGCCTTAAGAGTCTAATCCACCATTGTGCACTATCTCACCCACACACACACACACACACACATAAAGCGGAGTGGGTGTAAGGGAAAGTGTGTGTGAATCTCTGACTGTCTATCTAATCCAAACAAAACCTGCTTGAGTGAATCATCGCATAGCCCATGAGGCCATCTGCGCGCACACACACACACACACACACACACACACACACACACACACACACACACACTTTCATAACTACCTTTAAATGGAGGTGTGTATTCACTGGCTATAAAAAGATTCTTTATTGTATATGAGCCCAGCTTTGTCGACGTTTTTCAATAAGGCTAAACGCACGGAGATTGGGTTAGCCATCAATGCTAAATGTGATTATAGTGTAATTTTAGCCATACTTAGTCTTTTTTTAGTGATTTGATGACACATCTGAGGTAAATGTTGATATTCCTGACAATTATAGCTCATTTTCACCGTCTTTATACCTTTACATTGTGTGTAGAAAGACCTTTTACTATGTCCGATCTAGTAAAACTGGCAGCAACAAGCATTAGCAAGCTTAAGCTGAGTGTCGCTCGTTCGTACGACCTTAATCACTTGAATGGCAGACGTATCATTCACAAGTCTCTTCCTTTTTATACCCTATCGAGTCTATAGTACCAACTTACACAGGGACTTAACATGTGATCTTAGACTAGCAGTGTGTTAAAAACGTGTGTAAGCGTTGATACGGTGATGTTTTCTGTGAGGAGGTGTTTAATTCAACATTTACAGAAGGAGTCTCCAGTGTCAGCGCTTTGTAACAGGCAGAGGCAAAGCTGTAACTTTAACTCTTCCAGCAGGACAGAGGAGTTTGTGTGTGAACACTACAGGTGAGATAAGGCTGAAGGCTATAAACAGTCCAATAAACACCTTGATTTACACATTATCAGTGTTCATGTGTTTGGGAAATGATTCACATGCCTCAAGGGTCATCCCACGAGCACCTGGAGGTGTGAAATGACAATCGGCGGGCATTTTGCGTACCTTTGCCATACCCAACCTACACACACACACGTGTGCGCACACACATACACACACCCAAAAACTCCTGCTATTAAAGCACTACTCATGCGCTGACACACCGGTCACACCCGTCATCATCAAGCTCATGCACCGATGACTCAAACCACCAGGTTTTTGTTTCCTCTTTTCCTTTTCTGCCTCTCGCAGAAAGCGCTGAAGGCTATACTCCTTGTGAAGCAGGAGAGCAAGAGCGTCAGCTTTTACGCAAGACAAGCTCATTTTTAGCTTCAGCATTTGCCAGCCAAGGCTACGGGCAGGCTTAATTTAAAACTTGCCCGAATAGATGCGGCTCTATATTTAGACATTTTTCTCAATTCCATTCACATAACTTCTGTAACGACGAACGTGCATCGATATTTGATGTCACGATAATCGTAACGTTTATCTCAGTTTATATTTAACATTAGGCTCAGATCGAAACTGTACCTCTGAATGTGCTACAATCATATGTTCTGAAATTGCCATACAGTGGTGCCTGGAAACTACAGAACTTTCCCTCGATTCTTTCCAAACACACCCAGGAAAGAGTGTGAAATTACGAGCTACAGTGTTCAACTGGTTCTTAGGTCAGAGAAATGAAATAAATATCAGCTGTATTCTTGAATTTTTTTGAATAAATAAATGCTGTATTAAGTGTAAAGAGCTGACCTCAGTCAGTAGGACAGCAGTGGTTAAGTCCTAAACAGAAAAGGATTAATGGGATATATGTGTGTGTGTGTGTGTATGTGCTCACCAATGAAGTCAATGGCCTCCTGGAAGTGTGAGCCGATATCGGCTGTGTGACTGTCCTCTACGGCGATGCGTTTGTAGCGTTGTGGCCCTCCGGCGCACTGCCAGTCCCGCCGTGACACGTTCAACAACGCAGTGATGCGCAGCTCGCTCAGGCAGTCGTGTCGGCGCGCGTGGTGAGCGCTGCCCAGGTACAGGAAGGGCAACAGCTCCACTGGACCATCCTAAGAAAAAAAAAAAAAAAAACAGGAAAAAAAAGTTAATCATAAATGAGTCAACTCGACCTGATTATATTCAGTTCAGTTGAGCTCAAACTCTAAGTAAATGTGACCAGTGGTCAGGACATCTTAACGTTTGTCCTTATTTTATTATTGACTCAATCGAGACCAAAGGTCAGAGATAAAATGGGCGTCTGATGTCAGTCGGGAGTCTTTGAAATAAAGTCAGGCCTTGCTCTGAGCCCTACAGCGGACATATACGCAATGTTATATAAAGTGACACAACACTAAATAAACTGGGGTTAATGTTTGTCCAGTAGGACTTTCATATTGAGAAAAAAAATCATGGGTTTAAAAATGAACTCAACACTGCAAATTCTGGTGTCATGCGCTTTTTTCTGAATAAAAATACAACCAAAACCCACAAAAAAAGCTAATATGGCTATCACAGGTATTAGTATTAGTAGCCAATAGTGTGATCTCATTTGCATAATGAAGGACGGTAGTTTATTGTGGTGGTTAGTAGCTAATTAGTGGTAACCCATTTGCATAACCTAAGAAAGTTGTAGCCAATTGGCATGACCTCATTTGCATAATGTAGCGAGTTAGTAGCCAATCGTGTGATCTCATTTGCATAGTCTAGGAAATTAGTAGCCAATAACACGGTCTCATTTACATAATGTAGGGAGTTTGTAGCCAATCTTGTGACCTCATTTGCGTAGTATATGGAGTTTGTAGCCAGTAGTGTGATCTCATTTGCATTATGTAGGGGGTCTGTAGCCAATCTTGTGACCAGATTTGCATAATATATGGAGTTTGTAGCCAATACTGTGATCTCATTTGCATAATGGGGGATTAGTTAGCCAATAGCTTGATCTCATTTGCATAATCTAGGAAATTGGTAGCCAACTGGCGTGATCTCATTTGCATAATGTAAGAAGTTAGTAGCCATCATTAGCATATCCGAGAAGTCCTTTAACAAATTGTGCATAAACTCTAGCTCATGTTATACCTATTTATATAACCTAATAATATTTACTATTTTATTAGCTCTCCTCATTTGTCACACACGTTTAATTTGAGTAAATTCACGTAAATTCTGTAAAACTGTAGGTTGTTTTCATCTAATAAAAGTGCATTTATTTCCCTCAGGTGTTAAAGGAAGAGGCTCGGGCTTTACCTGAGTGTAATCTGTCCCGGGCTGCACTTCCGCCGTGTCCGGTGCGCTGTGTTCCTGAGCCGTCTTGGCCTCGGTGCACAGCTCGGGGTAGTGTGCGTGGAAGCTCTCATAGCCTCCTGTGAAGACAAAACAGGGCTAAAGCATCTGTTTTCAAGGACTGTTGAGTCGCAGTGCTCTTTACTTTCAAGAACAGTGTGGATAAGGCTTATCTGAGAGCCAGGCAAGGCACACATTACACCAGCTCACACTTCAATTAGCCTCATAGACAACCTAAAGAGTCGAAATAGCTCGTCTGTGGTTAATTAAGCCTTACTTAATTAAGGGTTATTAAGAGCTGAAGTGTTTCCACTTTGTGTGTCAATCATTCTTAGAAATAGCATCAAAGTTTTTCACACAGATTCGGTTTGAGTAAACTGGTGTCTGTCTGTCTGTCGTGTGTGTGACAGTTTTTTTTTTTTTTTTTACACTCTGACTCATCTTGGCTTTGACGCACAGCAAACCACATCTGAGAGACTGTGTGCCGAAACAGTAACCCTCAACACTACAGGCGCTATCTTTACTTCGAATTTAATACAGCAGCGCCTATTTTCTAACTCAATTTTTATCAGAGACTTCAAATTTTTCCTGGATTGGTCCGGGTTGATCAGGCGGCTAAATATAACTTAACCACATCAAGTGCAGTTACAGTAAATACTCTGGACAGTGTGAGATGAGTGAAAAATATCCAGTCAATACTCAAGGCTATAAATACTCAGGACAAGAAAAACTCAAGGAAATAAATAGTCAGGAAAAGAAGTACTAGGCAAAATAAATACTCAGGCAAATAAGTACTCAGAAGACTAAATACTGAGTAAAATAAATACTCAGGATAATAAGTAGTCAGTAAAATAAATGCTCAGGACACATAGATAGATAGATAGATAGATAGATAGATAGATAGATAGATAGATAGAGTACTTTACTGATCCCTGATCCCTTAAGGATAATAAGTACTCAGGACAATAAATACTGAGCAACAGAAATACTCATAAATATTCAGGAAATATTCAGGAAATAAAGTCAGGAAGTCAGGACAGTGCACAGTAACTGGGCAGGACAATAGAAAAGTAGCCTATTGGATGGAAGAATCTGTTTTTTGGGATACAGTATTCATTAAAAAAAATTCATTATATAAGGAAAATCATCACATGTTTAGTAAATGAGCTGAAATATAGCTTAACTGCAGCTCAGATTAAAAATGAGTTCAGAACTATTCCAGCCAGGAGATCTACGCTCTCAGAAATAAATAAAGGAACTAAACAGTACTTTGGGTTGGAACAGTAGAAGTAGCTCTGTAGTGATGTGTCTTTTTAGTGTTGTATCTCTTTAGTGATGTATCTCTTAGTCTTATATCTCTTTATGATGTATCTCTTAGTGACGTACCTCTTTAGTGATGTGTCTCTTTTTTGTTGTATCTCTTTAGTGATGTATCTCTTTAGTGTTGTATCGCAACAGTGCTGTATCTCTATAGTGTTGTATCTCTACAGTGTTGTGTCTCTATAGTGTTGTATCTCTACAGTGTTGTGTCTCTATAGTGTTGTATCGCTACAGGGCTGTATCTCTTTAGTGTTGTATCGCTACAGTGATGTGTCTCTTTAGTGTTGTATCTCTACAGTGCTGTGTCTCTTTAGTGTTGTATCTCTACAGTGATGTATCTCTATAGTGATGTGTCTCTTTAGTGTTGTATCTCCATAGTGCTGTATCTCTTTAGTGTTGTATCTCCATAGTGCTGTATCTCTTTAGTGTTGTATCTTCATAGTGCTGTATCTCTTTAGTGCTGTATCTCTTAATGATGTGTCTCTTTTGTGATGTTTTAGAGTAAATCTTTAAAGGTCCACCTCAGCGACAAGGCAAAGTTTCTCTCTAAAAGTGCCGGAAATGAACACAGGTCGTTAAAGCTAGCGAGTCTGAAGCGAGTTGAGCCGCTCACCCTTCAGGAAGCAGATGTTGGCGCAGCTGGCGAGGTGCGCGAGGCTGTGGATGGCGAGGCGCGCCACGCTGTCCTTCTTCAGCTTGTGGAGATGCGGCGTGCACTCATCCAGCGCCACCACCACCGACACGCCGCCCTCCCGCAGCCGGAACAGCGCCTGCTCATCCGGCACGACGAAGCGCAGCGGCACCGGAGCGCCGCGCGCCCTGCGCACCACCACCGAGTTCAGGTTCACGTTGACCGAGCCGCGCACGCTCGAGCTGGAGAACGACAAGTACGGCCTGCAGTCCAGGATTAAACACTTCCCGCTCTCCTTGCGCAGGATTTTCTTTAAATGGCGGCTGTCTATACTCGACACCTTCATGATTCTTTATTATTATTATCTTATTACTATTATTAGTTTCCGTTGCTGTATCTGCGCGCGAGCGTCTACCGGTTCACTCTGCCGCTCCGCGCGCCTACATTTCCTTTGAGGGGATTCCGTGGGATTGCGTTTTATATCAATGGAACCGCCGGCGTTTAACGTCACGGACCATATATGGACACCGACAAAAGAGCAGCTGATTCGACTCCGCCCACTCCGCGCGTAGCCACGCCCCTGGCTTTTCACATCGTTGCCTGGTTTGCAGGATTCCCCTCTGCTTTAGAGATCACATTTCCCTATTAATACTTGTTCAGTCACTATATTCTACAAATTTCCTTCCCGAATGGATTAATCTCGACATAAAATCTAAGGGCTGTACTGTGAAATTTGCTGCTTTTCAACAAGTTCACTTATCTTGATCTGGCAACCTGGGTCACTATTAGTTATGAATATGAGTCATGCTTGAAAGTGCCAGCTATGTGCATATTTTACATTTTTCCCCTCTCAACTGTTTCACGGAACATCCTTAAGAAAAATCCTCCTGGGGGTTACAACACAGTTTTCTGCACTGCTGTATGTTTTGAAACAGCTTAACTGTTTACAGCTTAGTTATTTTCTCTCTCTCGCTAATTCTCAGAGAAGTAATAAAATGATGCATCATTTCAGAATTTCACATCTCAGAGGCTTTCACTGCTCAGGAAGTGCTGGAAGTTTCTCTTCCTCTCGACGTCCACCTGCCCCACACTGACTTGTAGTTTAATCCCTTAAGAGCTAATGCGATTATATGTCACTTCAGCTCTCTGTAGTTCACCGTAACCAAAGGCCTAAAGGAAATGAGTCACGTTTTTGCAAAGAAATATTTCAAAACAGCTCCACACTCTCAGAAAAAAAATGGTACCAACCTGTATCTTTCCTTGTCGCCACGGTGTTACACCATAAAGTACCTTTCACCTGGTGAATATGTTCCTTTCACCTGGAAACATGGATATACTGTAGTTCCACCTTTAACGCTACATGCATCTTTCTAGGTAGAAGATACACACTAAAAGTTACAAAAAGTGTACACTTCAGGGCGACAAGGAAAGGTTCAGTTTAATACGCTTCAGACTGCCAGTGTCTGTGTGTGTTTGCATGTGTGTACAAGTGTGATATGCATGACTATTAGTCAAAATGAGTGTGCATATGCATACGAGTGTCAGCATGAATTCATATGAATGCATTCCTGCCTGCGAGCACTCTATGTGTGTGTGTGTGTGTGTGTAACAGGAAGAGCAGGTTGTGATTGGATTAGAGCAGCAGGCAGTCAGCCATATGGCCTCGGTATAAGCTCTCAGCCGATGACATCACACAGCTCTAGGGGAACACACGCACACACACACTCGCTCAGGCGATCGAAACCAAACCAAAATCTCACCAAGGTCTCAGAAAGGATAGTTTCTCTCTCTTATTATGGAAAATATATACAATTAAATCACCACTACTACTAATTTAACCATTTCTGACTACACAAAGGGTGTGGTACTTATTAAATGTGTGTGTGTGTGTGTGTGTGTGTGTGTGTGTGTGTTTGGTGGCAAATGAGGTGACATCCATATCTACACAAGTGCTAAGAGTTTTAGTTAGTATGAATTTGTTGGAAAAGCCACATAACACACTTTAAATAAAATATTTAGTAAGAATTGTGTGTATGTGTGTGTGTTCTCGTGTCAATGATCTGTTATTATTACTTTATTGTCCTTTCGGTTAAAGATTCAGTTCTGTATTAAAGCTCTGGTCAGGAGCGATAAGTTTTCAGAGGCTTATACATAACAACACACATACACACTGATTAAAGGGCTGGTATCAATGTGCTAGCATGATTAAATCCCAGGAAAAAAAAACAAACAAACAAAAAATTTTTTTTGCCAATTTTTGGCATCGACATGTTGTTATTTCTGAACCACAGCAGCACCAACAATCACAAGCAAAAATCCACAGACTGGCATGACAAAGCGAGAAATGAATGCTAGGGCTGATTTCTTTCTAGCCCAGCCTGTAGATTCCTGCAGCCAATCAGTGACGAGTCGTGTCAGGTGATTACACAGACTGACACACCCTCTAGATTTGACGTGGATTGGGGATAATTATTTAAGCCTGTGTCAATGCCATATCCATAACACAGTTTGATTTTATGAATTTATATGAATTTGTCTCATGGTCCTTGATTTCAGGACAAAATGGAAATAAATATCTAAGCAAACTGTCCATAGTACAAACTCCACATGCTGTAAGGCCCAATGATAATGGTTTCATAATATAAATATCGAGTTAGCAGCCATTTGTTAAATACACTACCTTATATTTGGGACAGTTTTTGTGTCTTTGGCTTCAACATAGCTAGATTAAGCTAAATTAAACTTTGATTTTCCAACTCATAAATTCAATGCTTTTGGTGCTTCACAAATAAAAAAAAAAATGCTTCTAATGCCAAACTTGGAAGCTGTATTTAAAAAAAAAAAAAAAAAACCTACATGTGATAATGTGCTGCTTGAAAACCATCCATCTGAGAACTGTCTGGGCGGGGCCTAATATTCTAAGTAGCATGCTTGATTGACAGACTTGCTATCCCGCCAAAGTGTGTAAGTAGAAGTAAACATATGATGGACAAGAGAACTGGGATTATTCGACCGTAAACATACAAACATACACAATTACACAAAAAAGCACATAACTGCGCTTTGCTTTTGCTTAATAAATATATCAAACTCTTAACACACAATTTAGCTTGTCGCTTTTTTGAGACTGTCTGGTACTGCTCATCAGTAAAGATGGCCAAAGATTGTGTACTTTCATACAAAGAGAGAACTTTGCTCAACTTTGACCAATCACATTTAATCTCTCAAATCATTTTTACAGATGTGATGGTGTGAAAACTAGGTACAGAAATGCAGCTAGCCAATCAGATTGGAGCAACATTAGCCCTGCCCATATACTGTGAATCAGAAGATAAACGTTAAACTCAAATCACAGAAAGCAAATCACAGATTCTGGTTCCTTGGAACAGTTCTAGTAACCAGAAGGTTGTGTGTTCAAACTCCAGGGCTGCACAGAGCCGAGAACGGACTCTTGAGCTTCGCCGTGCCAAATGACCCGGTGACGGACGACACAATTAAACTAGCAATGTGTCAGCAAGAACATATGATTTCTAGATAAAAGGAGATGTTCCACATTAGTCAGAATGTTCCATAGGTGCACATCGAGTCTTCCTGCTGTGAAGCAAGCCCGGGATTTCCCCCCACTGTCCCAATGCTATTATCACCCACCATGTGATCTGACCTGCTCTGGTCTGTCCTGATGTGTGTGTGTGCGTGTGTGTGTGTATGGGTGTGTGTAGTGACTTCCCGAAACAAATGTAAAATCTTTAAATAAAGACGATCACACAATAGAGCAGGTGCTTCCTGGACTCCAGACTGAAAGTATGCGCTCATCTCAAAGCATTGCACATATACTGTGTATATACTGTGTATATACAGTGTATATACACACACACACACACACACACACACTTGATTAGTGCTCTCCTCATAGCGCATTGAAGCACTCAACAACGTTGCACAGCAGCTTGTAGAAAATCTTGTACGGGAAAGTTCATGGGAGGTGAAAAGTGTTGTGACTAAACAGGAAATGTATGTAAATTTGGAGATAAAATTTACTCCACCACTTCCTCAATCATAGTTTACAGTGACTATCACAGACCACACTTCCTTCCTGCTATCACTAACAGGCATGTCCTAATGATGCACACAATATTCGACACACATGATGTTGTTAACGTACGATAAGCGAGACATTAAAGGAATACGTACGTAAGGAATACAACAGTATGTCCTGAAGTGTTTTATTCCTCTTATACCTCAGCATTACAGTTTGTAATTCATTAATTAGTTGAATGGAGCAGGAGACCACGCCCCTTTTACAGAACTTATTGCAGTTATACTAAAAACTACGGCTACAAAGTATCTTACTGTACACTGAAATAAAGAATGTACTAAATTTTAAAACTATAAATGTTAGTTTGTAAAACTTAACACTAGCAAAAGCATAAAATAGAAACATTAAGCATTATTCAATGTACTTTTAAATAGTTTTTTAAAATCCACTTTTAATATTCAGCCATATATATTGCTTAATTTTTACATATAAACTTTTACTGATATCTTGAACATTTTGCCAGTCCCAAGGACGTTAGATTAGCCATAAAAACAGCTCCACAGCTAAAACTAAAACTAAAATTAGAACTACAACTAAAAGTGCAGCTATATAAAACCCCCCCCTAAAAAAAAACAAAACTAAAATTTACTCCACATAAAAATGTACTAAAACTAAATTTAAAACTGATGTTAAAAAAATACATTGCATAATAATAATGTTAGCTTCTACTGTAACTTATTTTGCCTAAGACGATCTAATAATCCTGTTACCTGGATTATTAGCAGGAAACTCACAAAAACGACAGCTGAACTAGTGAAAAATTCTTGAACATAACCAAATTTATCTAGGATTTCATACTGTAAATGTTACAACAAAACAAATATAAGATTATTAAACCTATATATATATATATATATATATATATATTTTTTTTTTTTTTTTTACTGATTTCAGCTTATCTATCAAAATTAAAGATAATTTTAAAATTAATTTGCTATTAGAACAAGACTAAAAATTAAAGAAGATTACAATTAAAGAACAAGCTTGAAATTAGTAAAAACATCTAGAAATTGGTTTAATATTCTTACATTTGGTTTATTGTAATCTTAAATACTAAATAAATATAAAATGATTTTCTAAAAATTCTGATCTGACATTTTTAGTAGCAGAGCCTTGTTTCTCTATGTAGGAAAGGTACGTACGAACAGTAGCGACACAGCCTTTTATTAATATTTTATATTTTTATGTGGCAAAGATGTGGAACACATTACTATTAAACATTCATTATGCTCCATCTATGTCTGAATTATTTATCTTGCTTTTACTTGGATGCTAGTTATGACATTACTTTTAAATGAATTTAATTATTGTATTTTTTTAATTACAGTTTATTACACACTTTGTATTGTATATTTTATATATTTATTATCTTCTGCTATGCCTATGAATTTTATTTTTGACTTTTCATTTTCTCAGTTTTTTTACACACTGAAATTACACATTAACACCTATTATTATTATTATTATTATTATTATTATTATTATTATTATTATGCATTGTTTACTGCAAATAGGTGTCACAAAAGTGTATCATTTTTCTACATAATCTCCATTTCCTTCAAAGCAAGTGTTTCAGAGCTTAACAAGTGTCCGGATTCTTCTAGAAAACGTTCAATTCGATTCTAATTTATTGAAGTTTCCATTTGATTTATCATAAACTGTATCACTGACAACATCATAAACCGTGATTTGAAAGTCCGGCAGTGAGAAATATTTGTGTTCCCTTTTTTTTCCCCCAAAGAACATAAATTTAGGTGTTTGTTGAGTCTAAAAACATTTCAATGATGATGATGATGATGATGATGATGATGATAACGGACGTAGTCACCGAACTCCAGCTAAGTGACTGGAATGAAAAAGACCATAACACACTTACTTACTCAGTAACACATGTGCAGACACACACTCATATGGAATGTAGCCTTGTAAGGCTTCAAGACACTGATGTAACACTACAGCGTGTGTGTGTGTGTGTGTGTGTGTGTGCTTTTCCTGTAATTGTAATAAACTGTAATAAATGTTTGGCTATTTTAAATCTCAAAATATTTGGCTATTTGATAGTGATCACATGAACCAAAAAGCTGAAAGTGTCAAAACTTGTTCAAACAAACCCGATTATTCATCCGTTGCCTTACTGTTTAAGACACTTGTTTGAAAAACACACACGAACACACACACACACACACAAAATGTTCCACAGTAAGCCTTGACTCACAACACCAACACTCTGACTCTATTTACTGATCATCTCTGTGTCACACTTCTTCCAACACACACACACACACTCAGCTTACCTTTCCATTCAAGGCTCAACGTGACGCCATTTACCTGTACATGTATTTACAAACCCTCTGTGTGTGTGTGTGTGTGTGTGTGTGTGTGTGTATGTGTGTGTGTGTGTGTGTGTGTGTGAGAGTATATAGGGAGAGGGGAACTAGAAACTGAAAAGAATGTGCTGGGATTCACATTTGAATCACACACACACACACACACACACACTTAAAGCCCCATGACTCAGCCTGCATATCCTAATCTTCAGAGAATTCCATGTGTTGATTTTCACACACACACACACACACACACACATACACACACACACACACACCACCGCTAATTGCTATGTCTTTGCACATTAAAATGCAAATATTATGAAGGGCGTTCATCTTAATCATCCCTTAAGCATGAGACTCGAGGCAGATTGTTAGTCAAGCAATAACTATTTAGCAAATGATACAGTAGTGAATTGATTCATTTTAATTACACCACAGCGATGGATTCTCAAATCTGATTGGTCAGAAGGTGTTGATTCATTTTCTGTAACAGCAGCTGTTACAGTAGTGCTTTATTTTATATTACAGTGGTTCATATCAGTGCGCTCATTCAAATACATTAGCATTTATTTTACGTTTTTTTAACTTTTTTTTTTTTTTTTTTTTTTTTGATTGAGATGTTTAGTTAACATTTATGGAAGGAGTCTCCAGTGTCAGAGGTAAAGCTATACCTTTAAGATTTCCGACATCTTCAAGACAGAGTTGTTCACGCATTGTATTTACTTATAACGTAAGGTAAAAAACAAAACAAAAAAAAAAAAAAAGTGTTTCGTGAACGTTCCACAACATACATTGTACGTAACTATAAACAGATAAAAAGGCCGATCGTTCGGAAAATAGCTGTGGTATAAGAGGAATAAGATGCTTCGGGATGTGCTGAAGTTACAGGAACATATTTTCCCTAGCAACAGTAATTCTGCTTTCATCGCGCCTCACCGTCGTTGACTATTTTCCTTTAGCAGCACACCAATCGTGTTTTCCTCCTTACACAAAGTTTACAATGAAGAGAACTGTTCGAGTTGCTTCTAGGACGAACTAGAAGATCGCTAAAATATCATTATAACGTATTTTACGTACGTTAACACCTGCGGTTAAATCACTTCCCCTGGAGACGGACCACAGAAAATCCCATTAATGACTCTTTTGGCTTTCCGTAAAGTCATATGTGAATGACATTTAGACACAGTCGTGACTCTCCTTTAATCCCTTTCTTAGTTCCTCATTATTAGTGAGAGTTTCTGACTTCTGTCTGCTTTTTCATCATTCCTTTGTCCTTTTAAATCCCTTGTTTTGTGTATTTGTGTGTGGGGGCATGTTTTTAAATCTTAGTGGGGACCTAATATCCCTACACGGACAGAAATATCTGACAGGTTTGACCCTTGACATTTCGGTCCCCACGAGGTTAGAGTCAGGTTTAGGTGTGTCATAGCATTAATGGAAGGTCTTCACAAGGATAGTAAGACAGATGTGTGTGTGTGTGTGTGTGTGTGTGTTTTTGTTAGGGCCTTTCTGGAGCTACGCAATGACCACACATTTTAAAAGCATTAGTCTGGAGTGTTCAAAGGTTCTCCAGTGACTGTGTATACAAACACGAGGGCCATTGTTCGATTGCGGGTGATGATTCAGTTCGGACAATGACCTCATCCTCCTCCATCATCATCATTTCCATTATACTGATGGCAGCGTATTTTTTGTTTTTATTTTTATTTTATTTTTTTTGGGAAGACTGACATTACAGCACAATATCCGTCACTGCCTGAACTGCTCATTAAGTGTATGATGTAGCCGAAATGACTTTCCATACTCTCTCTCTCTCTCTCTCTCTCTCTCTCTCTGTCATGCTGCCTTTCTTTCATTCCACCTGGGCGGATTTTGTTTTTGTGACTCACGCACAGAGAAAGTTGAGGAGGGACAGAAAGAGCCATATCTTCACCTATATTCTCGGAAGGTGATGTCCGTAGGTAGATTCCTCCTCCCTCGTTTTCCTCTGACATCACCCGGGGGCTACTTTTTGATGACAGGCTTCGGTAATTACACAGTAAACTGGAAATCGCGTGCGAGACCACTCAGAATACACGTACAGGACCCTTCAGGAAGGATACAATCGCTTTTGTCGACGGTGCGCATGAACACGAAAATTATATTATACCACAGTGCTGTGGAATTCTCCGTTCTGACTGGTCAGAAGGTGTTCATTCATTTTTCTCCAAACGAACCGTTACTTTATGGAGAGTTTACTCTGTGTGGTTTCTCTGTAGCATGACTGTAACTATAAACAGATAAAAAGTATAACATATTGCTCCTTAATAAGAAAATTCAATCAACAATCCTATAGTGATTAAACTGTATTTAAAAAAAAAAAACAACATAAAATTTACCCTGAGGACAAAATGCAAGCAAAATTTACTTCGGAGCAACCAGATGTTTAGTGTGTGGTGGGTTTCCCAGATGTTTTCCCATTCACGTATGGTAATATAGTGTATGTTAGGATGTTAATAGTGAAAAAATAATATAATATGATATACGCTGATGTGTTTTTTTTCTTTATTATTCATATATCCGGTAAATGCAATTCAATCAGCAAATGAAATAATTGTGCTTCTGTCTAGAAATAAGTGCTTAAATGCTTAGAAGAATATTTCGTATTATATTTGAAATAAAAAAAAAGGCTAGAAAACAGTTTAATAATCATTAAGTTTAATAATCATTTGGCTGACTGTAATCCTGTATCGGATAAATTTGACTATATTCAAGATTTTTCACTTAGATGTATGATGTTTTTGCAGTGAAAAAAACGTACAGATGTAAAACCTAGATCTCAGACGTAAAATCCCACATTCACTATAATTTCACACGTTCACTCAGGACAAGACGACTAGTTCCTTCTATAACAAAGCACCTACAGCATCATGATCGACTCCATCACAGTCCGCAGGCGTCGCAGCATCATCCTGTGTTTGAATGACAGACAAAAAAAAGAAGGAAAGAAAGGTGACACGTCCTTCAGGTGGAGGCGTTCTCTCTACCTCAGAGAGGTGCTACATTTAGCTCATGATCCCTGTGTCTTCATTAGAGCACGCACGCACACACAAACACACACACACACACACACACACACACACACACACACACACACCTCTTACTGAAACACAACCCTTAGTGTATCCAAGATGTACGTAAGGGAATGTCCTTGGTCTGACTCATACGGGGATGAGGGAGGACACAAATCATGGTGTGTGTGAGTGTGTAAGATGAAGGAGAGAGGGTACATGTGGGTGTGATGAAAAAAAAAAATAAAACAATAAAAAAAAAAACCCTGGACATGGTGTAGCATAGAAACACTCAAATTATAGAGAAGTGTCAATACACTTGAAACACGATGTGAAATTTGTACAAATTTTACAAATTACCCTGATGTTCTCACTTTAAAGGTCAGTGGAAAGGTCACTTTTCCCACAGCCACCACACACACACACACACACACACACACACACACACACACAAGCTCTTCCTGGCAGTGACACCGATACTACACCTGGGTCCCAAATACTACAGTTTGTGCGTAGTTAGAGGTTCTTACTAGAAAGTTCCACAGTTTAAGAAACTCATTTTCAAAAACATTACACAGTGTGTATATATATATATATATATATATATATATATATATATATATATAAATATATAAACATTGCATAGTATTGTTTTCATTGTTTTCCTTAGAGACAGGAAGGACAGGAAGTGATGTATAGAACAGACGGGCAGGACGGAGCAGAAACAATATACAAGACCAAACCTGGATCTCTAAAGGTCATGATATAGAGAAGGAGAAAGAAGGGGAAAAAAAATAAAGAGAAAACCATTCTATGAGCAGACGTGCGCAAGATTTACGCCGTTTACGCAAATATACGTAGGCAATGGGCTCGTTTTAAATCGATACATAAAGAATAGATCGCTTGTCGTACAACACACCAGAATATTTGTCTTACAACTGACAATAGAATTGAGTCCTTTATCTTTAGGATTAACTCGTTTAACGTTCAAAATGGCGTTTAGCCAAAAAAATATCTTTTATTATTTCTAAATATGGCAGTAAATTGTCCAGCAATAGTCATGATGTCATGAGCAATCCCCTCACTATTAAAGCCGATAGCTAGAAAAGCAAATATGCCCGTTAATCAAGTAATAATCAGTAACAATGTTAGCTAGCTAACAGGAAGCAGAAATGGACAATACTTACAGTAAGTAATGGAACTTGGTTACTTGGTTGAGTATTTAGTTTAAAACTGTTTTCTAATCATTTTAGAAAAGTAATAAATGTTATTTTCACACGAAAACATGACATTAACGTAATTTCATCAGTTAAATACCTTAAGTATGACTTTTTTACTTACATTTGAGTATATTTTTGCCTGGATACCTCCAATTTTGTCCTAAGATTTTGACACATTAGCTAAACTTTCACTTAATTATACGTTCTCAGTACACGTTAATAAAACTATGGAATTTCAATTATGATACACAAGGTATTTTTCAACAAGGCACGAATTTTGATCTGTTGAATAATGTAAAGGAAGTGATGGTAATTTTGTGCTATAAAGTCAACTGATTCACTAGCCTGCGTCTAAAGAAAGTACAAATGCTGTCCATATAAAGCTGCCGATTTGAGGTGTTAGTAATACCATCATGTGCTGAACATTTTTGAATGAGTACCTTTAGAAGTAAAGCCTGCTTGAAAAAATATCACAGAGAAAAAAAAAAAAGTGCTGGCTTTAAAATCCTCAGGCTTATTAAATGTATGAAAAACGATGTGAATGAATGACTCAGCCCTCATAAATAAATACCACACATGACTCAGAGCAGCTATATGACTAACAGCTAAAACAATCCATGACTCCAGCAGCAGTGTGTGCATCAAAGACACATTTAGAGGAAATAGAAACTGAGTCTTTCATTAAAGTTTCAGTTTTTCATTTTCATTTCATTAATGCATGACACTACAAGAGAAAATGCCAATTTTGTTCATGTTATTTATCAGATGTTTGGTTAAATGCAAATTTGGACATGTATAACATGTCTACTCTTAAACTGTAGTGCTAAAAATATCAAAACAACAGAATTTTTTTATTTTTTACCTTGTCTATTCACAACCAATGCATTATTTAAAACTTAGCAACTTTGTGAAGTGGGCGGAGCTACTTCAATCATGTCGTATCATATATCCCCAAAAAGATTGTTTCCTGATTGTTTCCAAACTATGAATCATTATAATATATACATGTCCTTATCTTATATAGATCTTATAAACCACACTTTCACATTTATTTTTAAACTTAAAAAAATGATTGTTTCCCAAAAAAATAAAAAATCCCATATTATAGATTTATGAAATTTTATAAATTCATTCCTATCACTATTTCAAAGCTTATTATAGAAAAATATGTCAAAATGTTACTACGTTTTAGATTTATGATCGATTTTATCTTGAAAACTGCGTAAAAATGCTAATTTCTCATAACAGTAGAATACAATTTCTTAATTAAATAATAGACAAGTGATTTTCTGACAAAGAAGTCTTTCCCTTGAGAGCATCTTTGCAGTGAAATAAAAAATTTAATTCTAACATCAATTTTCTTAGATTAGTCTCATGCATATTAATATGTATTTAATTAGCCGAAGCCTTATTTGCATGAATAATATAAATAAATATAATATAATTTGCAAAAATAAATATAAATATATAAATAATAATATAATATAAATAAGATAATCTAATATAAATAAGATATTTGTAATAATATCAGGAATCCACTGGCGAAAACTTATTGTGACATCTATTGCTTAATATAATTTTGAAACAAGACATTAGAGAAAGGTGAATTTGCACTGTACACACACACACACACACACACACACACACGTGCACTCTCTCACACTCACACTCAGTGTCAGGAAGCCCATGATGCTGACCTTGACTTCAAACCCCATTGTAGCGTGTTTTTTCCCCCCGAAACCCAACACTGACCAACACCCAGCTGACTTCAGCATTTGAGGTTTTTGAGTTCACACTAGGCAAGCCAAATGTGATGACAAAGATCTCTCTCTCTCTCTCTCTCACACACACACACACACACACACACACTATTAAACAGACACACACCCACTGTACATGACCAGTCAATTGCACCAGCAAACTGACAAGAAATACTACTGAAAACTAAACAAGCGGGAAGTCTAAAGGTCAGCGTGATCACAATCAGAAACCTTTCCTGTACACATATTCTGTAACACATACTTCAATCATAGTCATACAAACACCTCCTGCCAATCACACACACACACACACACACACACACACACACACACACACACACACACACACAACATACTGTATGTTTCTCAAGCTAGCACTCACAGCTAGTTTGTGTTTTTAGTAGGACAGCAGCCATTTTAAGATCAAAAATCTGTTCGAGTAAGAGGAACCATTTGGTTTTTTTTTTTTACATGGGTTTACCCACAATGCATTGCCAGTGTCCATCAGTTTTCACACTAAGAAGTAGCACTGAGATTGTTTAAACAGGTAACATTCAATGTTATGCACTAAAATAGTGCACAGAATAGATCTAAAGGTTCCTGGTAGAACCCTACACCACAGGAATACCTTTAACCATCCAAAAAACCATCGAGGAACCGTTTCTTCTAAAAGTGGAATGTGTAGAGGTGTTGATTTTATGTTCACTCTTCCATCACCCTAAAACATTCTCCAGTTTGTCCATTTGGGGAAAATCTTTAAAGGTTCTATTTATAACCCAACAACAAAATGTTTCCCCTTCGGACAGGATTCCATGTAGAACTTCTTTAAGAAGTGAAGAACCCATAACTATCCCAAGAACCCTGGAAGAATCCTCCATATGACACAAAACACAGAAGGTCAGGAGACATGTAGTAGTACCTGTGTATACAGAGCTAGCCAACTGTAGCATTATGCTAATGTGCTAAGGCATGAGTGTGTGTGTGTAAGTGTTAAGTGGAAGTGCACTTCGAGTCTGGCTGAGAGTCAACGCCTACGCTCTGACTTCCACATAACACTGTCATCTTCTGGAAATCAGAGTTTTACAGGGAACTAACGCAGCTGGTGTAACATCACCCCACACACTATCACCACCACCTAACCACCCACCCACCCACACACACACACTGGAAGTGGTCTAATGAGAAACTAATATTAGTCTAATATTCATTTAGACAAGTTCCTGAAAACAGTCCACGGATGTAGGCTGTGTCCTGAACCGTAATGTTCTAAAGAAGTGTTCAGGTTCATGAGAGCTCACTATAACCTGAGAAAGAGTCACTAGAGAAAAAAAGGACATCTACCTATCTATCTATCGTACTACTGTAGCATGTTTAGTAGCTATGTTTAGCCTGTTAATCAGCTAATCAATTAGCAAGATGAGAAGAAGAGCGTCAGATGATTCGTAATTTAGATTTCAGTTAGAGACAGACAGGCAGACAGATAGATAGATAGATAGATAGTCAGACAGACAGACAGATAGATAGATAGATAGATAGATAGATAGATAGATAGATAGTCAGACAGACAGATGGATAGACAGACAGACAGACAGATAGATGGATGGATAGATAGATAGATAGACAGACAGACAGACAGAAAAGCAGACAGATATGTATACAGACAAATAGATAGATAGATAGATAGATAGATAGTCAGACAGACAGACAGATAGATAGATAGATAGATATATAGATATATAGATAGATAGTCAGACAGACAGATGGATAGACAGACAGACAGATAGATAGATGGATGGATAGATAGATAGATAGACAGACAGACAGACAGAAAAGCAGACAGATATGTATACAGACAAATAGATAGATAGATAGATAGATAGTCAGACAGACAGACAGATAGATAGATAGATAGATAGATATATAGATAGATAGTCAGACAGACAGATGGATAGACAGACAGACAGACAGATAGATGGATGGATAGATAGACAGACAGACAGAAAAGCAGACAGATATGTATACAGACAAATAGATAGATAGATAGACAGACAGATGTTCTTCAGTAAAGAGGTTCTTCAGTAGTTCTTCTGATGGTCTCTAATGTGCTTTCTGAAATGCAGAACCTGTGCAGAACCTTTACGGGTTCCCTCAGAGAACCGAGCCAAGGGTGCTTCAGAGTGCTACATGGAACCTTTTTATATCGACGAGTGTAGGATGGAATTAAAGCTTAATTATATATCAGACAAAAACACAAAGAGAAAGGAGACAAAAGAGAGAACCACTGGCCTGCCGCAGCAACCTAGTCGAGGCTGAGTGTGGTGAGCAAGTGTGTGTGTGTGTGTGTGTGTGTGTGTGTGTGTGTGTGTGTGTGTGTGTGCGTGTAAGTGTGACTTTACAGTGTGTGAGCTAATTTTAATGAAGCGCGTAAGTAGGGGAGCTGTTTCCTCTGAGCTCCTTCCTCTTCCTGTCTCTCTGACTGATAAAGAGCAGCGGGGCCTGCCACTTCCTGTCCAGCATTCCCGAAACAATCCACATCCTCACACGACATAAAGAACCCCCGTCTAAAGGACATACAGACGCCACAGAGTCGGCTCACGTGTTTCGTTTTTAACCCCAAAGCTGATGAACACTTACATACAGAATTAAACATATATATATGTTTATAGTTACCACATCTGATACAATTTAAATAAGTGTGGACAATTCCACACACACTGCTCTCTCGGACACTGGAAATAAATTTTACTGCTCGATTTATTGAATCGCTCATGTGTCTTTCATAAACCTGCCATAATTACAGTAGTTATTTATTTTTAGCTAAGATATTCCAGTGAAAACGACTCTTTGGAATGCTAGCTTTATTTAATGACTCATTTTCTGCTGCTATTAGCTAGCTATTTATCTTTAGCTAACTGAACTCCTAAGCTAAAAAAAAGCTGTAAAAAGTGTAGCGGTTTATATTTATCCAATGAAAACGTCTATGTCTAATGCTAGCTTTAGTTAACATCTCACTGTCTGATGTAATTAGCTAGCTATTTATGTTCAGCTAATGTATATCGATAACAACCCCTCAGTGTAATGCTAGCTTTATGTAAAACCTTATTTCCTGCTGCTATCAGTTACTTATTTATATATGTTTAGCTAACGTATTCCAGTGACATCTCCTCAGTGTAATGCTAGCTTTATTTAATACCTCATTTCCTGATGGTATTAGCTAGCTATTTATGTTTTAGTTAATTAAACTCCTCAGTGTAATGCTAGCTTTATTTAATACCTCATTTTCTCATGCTATTGTCTACTGACAAGTAGTAATCCAGTGATTACTCCTTAGCTTCATGTAACATCTCATTTTCTGGTCCTTTTAGCTAGTTATTAGCTAGTAACAAGCTAATGCTAGCTAGTTCAACTGCGTTAGCAAATCGTTTCTCAGTGATTAGCAAGTAAATACTTAATGATTAAAAATCGCAACAGAAAATGAGAAATAAAATAAAGCTAATATTACACTGAGGAGTTTAAACATTAAACAGCTAAACAACCAGCTAGTTAGCTACTCTCTCTAATAACTATACATACGTTAGGAAATAAGCTGCTGTTATGCTGCAAGACAGAAGCTATGTAGCTTGCTAGCTCAACCTGCTAGCTTGGACATCAGGAGTAAATATAAAATGCTTTTCCTGTCATGTCTAAGAGCTCGGTGTGTTTTCTGTGCTTCCTGCTCTGACTGAGAGTGAAACTAGAGCAGTCATAGCTGTACTGAAACACCCTTCAGCTGGTGAGGAGGGAGTGATGTATGTACGTGTGTGTGTGTGTGTGTGTGTGTGTGTGTGTGTGTGTGTGTGTGTGTGTGTGTGTGTGTGTGTGTGTGTGTGTGGAATCCAGCAGAGAGCTGTCAAGGCTTCGTTACCTGAGTGTGTGTCATTGAT
The DNA here is from genome assembly GCA_022985145.1 of Pangasius djambal. NCBI lineage: Eukaryota > Metazoa > Chordata > Actinopteri > Siluriformes > Pangasiidae > Pangasius > Pangasius djambal. The sequence continues at coordinate 16,420,098 of CM040999.1, read as the reverse complement.
GAGGGAAAACAACACCCCCCACACACACCCCCAACACACACACACACACACACACACACACACACACAGGCAATATAAGTAAAGAAAATTGATAGAGTGGTCACTCTGATAAATCCAGTGAAAAGCACACACATACATCAGGGTGGTGTGTCAGTGACGTGTGTATTGAAAGTGTAAAAGCCTACGTCACGTTAGTCTGTATCAACACATGCGTGGCTTATGTCTTCAAAAATCGATGACGCACAGACACACCACCATAACAGCCCTGCGTCACGTCCTGAAGTGTGTGCGTGTGTGTTCATACGTGTGTGTGTGTGTGTGTGTGTGAAGGAGCTGCGGGGTAATGATTAGGCCTGAATCTGACACCAAGAGTCTGAACTGCAAGCCTGACAGTGAAACACACAGACACACACACACACACACACACATGGTCTGTGGAGGATTGCGTGTTTCATTTGAGCAAAATAACATGTTTGCCTTAATGAATATGCAATCAGGGGCGTGTCCAATTATAGAGTGCAAAGTAGAAGGCGG